>LNBV01073554.1:0-14534 GCA_001513535.1 Oscheius sp. TEL-2014 | reverse complement strand
GAGCCATTTTCACCATTAGAAATGAAGATAGCGACATGCTAATTGCAGTTCAAAATTTTCGCCGGAAAACTTTGAGCAGCCACATTTAAGCAACGAAAATATATGTTTGGCAAATATATACATTTTTTGAATCGTCTTCGGAAGATTTTGCAAAGCATAAGTTTCAAATTCTGAGTAGATCGAATTTTGGTGACACACTGCCTTTAATGCAAATATGCGGTTTGCTTTTTCATTATGTTTTAATTTTCACGGTAAACATTCAGTAGGTGTGATTTAACGAAATTCACGAACTGAAAACCAAAAATGCAAAACCCTTGTTTCGACACACTACCTTCTAATTTCGTCCCGAGTGTTCCCTTGAAAACAGCCAGCAGCAGTGATTTTCGTTGACTAACACTCTTAATCTCGACGTGTTTACAGCCTCGGAGCCGGCGGTAACCTAAGTGCCACCCATAGGCGCCCGTGAAAGTCGTTTTTGTCGGGCGGCAGGAGTGTCATTAACGCCTCCGGACATGGCGCCTCGGGGGCTTTTATTTGTTGTTCGTTGGTTCGACAAAGAGTAGGAGGGGTCTAAAGGGCGTTTTGAGCAAGATTAGCAGCAGAACGACGTCTGCGCCTCTGGAGGCCTTGCGCTGCCTAGCGGGTCTCGGCGGAGTTCGGCCTAATGCCGCGAGTGTCTTCCGGGGCGGCGGCCCGAATTCGCGCCGGCTCCTATCCTATTACCGCTCGCCCAAATTGTTTCTGGCATGGAGGTGCTGCGGCGGCTGTTGCCGAGGCGCCAACGTGACCAGTACCAGTTCGAGCTGCTCAAGTCCTGCTCGGCTCAGGAACTCTTGCCCAGAAATAGGCAGGGACGCTCATTGCCAAGGTACTTCTCACATCACGAACGTCTGGCGCAAGAAACACCGCCACTGGTCACTCCAAAGGTAGGTGTGGTCACTAGCAAAAATATATTTCATTTGATTGTTAGGAAGCCTAGCTTGTAAAAGGAACTGAGTACACTCAAATAACCAACTACTGATTCTCGGCAAACTGTTATAAAAGCTTGTCGTCAAACAAGCGGAACTTTTGTTTGTCGGTTTCAGGGGTGTGCATTAAAAAATCTTTTTCGTTTCTTCTTCGTTGTTTAGGGCGGTCTTAAAATTCCTTTTTATCTTTTTACTGTTCTTCAAGCTTTCTCAACTGTTGTCGATTTTGCACACGTTAAACACAAAAAATTACCTTTTCTATGTATATCTTTTTAAACGTTTTCTTTCTTTCGCGTTTGAGCTAGATTATAGATTCATTACAAACATAAAAAACAAAGAATTGTTAAAACTATTTCGCTAAGCATTTAACTGAAGTGTTTCACCGAAAAACTAAGAAAAATTGTTTGTTTGATTAACATCATCCTTATACTCCTGTCCCATCGAGCTTGGATGTAAACCTGCACATCTAACTTGCGAAACTTGTAGACGCAGACATTTTTCAGGATCAATTGGGTCGCCGCCATTACAAGCTCAATAGGGGATAGGTTCAACTTTTATGCTATAGTTTCTTACACTCTCGTTAACAGCAACTTTTCTAAATCTCATGAATACAATACTTAATTATTTCAATCCAATAAAACTCACTACTGGATCACGGATTGAAACAAAATTATGTATAATTCACAAAGTTTACCAAATTGGGACGGTAGAAACATATTCGAAAAGGGTTCAAAGTGTGATATTTCATATGGTAGCGCGCGTAAGAGCTCAAGATCAGTAATTACCCCGATAGTAGACTTCGACCGTTGGGGGTTTTTTTTTAGTACTACATGGGTAGCAAAACATTCTTGATCGTGTAAAAAGTCATCCTGTTTCGTTTTTTACCACAATGAGTTATAAGAAGTGTATTTTTTAAGTTGTCACAAACTGAAGAAAAATGATTCAAATGATTTTAAACCCAATGAGCTTTTTTTCATTTTTACCGTATCAATAAACCCACGAGAAATCTACAACTTCACATATCAGCAACCGCTCTTCCACTGTATAGTTTCCTAGTTGTTGTGTCAGAATGGCATCGACAACTGCCGTCGTTTACCACGTAAGCTTGTCACATTTCCCACTTTCCTGATCTTATTAGCGCAACTTACTTAACCCGCCGGACCTCACCTAAAATAGGCTGAGGAACGGAAGTGAAAAGGTGGAAGAGAGATAACACGGTCTCGATTCCGGAAAACACTCTGTTGAAGCTCTAGACGATAGTCAATCACACAATTAGTGTATTCTTCGTCGTAAACATCTTGCGCGTCACACATCGCCTCTCTCCGCTGATATTTTTGTTTTCCCGACATGCGATTTCTGACCTCTGGCGTCGGGTTTCTCAAAGATTCCAGGTTTTTACACATGAACGACGAACCCCCGAGTCATGTGAAAACATCATTTGCTTCTTGTAATACTAGATTAACGTCCTTTCTAAGGTTTAAGCTGACTGCCCTTGTTATTGCCGGGGATTAAGTTTCAAGCCTAAAAATATGGAGCCACCTCGTGACATGCTATATTTAGAAGTTCTTGAAAAGAAATCTTTCCGGAGAATGTGTAACATAAAGAAAACCGCTTTTTAACAAAATAAAAGTATACAGATTGCCAAACCAATTAGATAAGAACATTTTTGTAGACTCTTTATAACATGAAACGTTCTTTCTGTTTTCTTACGGAAGTGACTGTTGTACTAAACACCTTTTACATTTGTTCTCCATAACGAATGTCAGTGATTGCCTATTAATATTGATGGGTAATTATTTCTCAAAAAGTCATCTTCCCTTTTGCACTTTTCAAACTTTCGTCTCCCAGTGACGTAAGCCATTCCTTCCAAGAAAATTACTTGCGGACCCGGCGTACTTAACTGCTCATCAAAAGGACATAACGATTTTTTGCCGAGTTTTACTCAAGTCCCGCGGGAAGAAGGATAAGAATTTTTTTGTTCAATCGAAAAGTTTAATCGAACAATGTGGCCGCTAAGAATTTGAACAAGTTCTTATTTTGTAATCTAACACTAATACAAGATAATACAACAACTGAAGAGCTGTTAATTAGTACTTTCAAAGACGTTTTGTTTTTCTTACATATCAATAAGTGGGCGATTAGATATCACCACATTTTTGTTATATACCTTCAATTACATCAACACAAAGAGAACAGCAAGTTTTCTAATGCTAAATGTTTTTCTTAATTCGGCGTATGTCATCTTTCAAATTTGGAAAACCTCTTTGGAAAATTTTTGGAAAGCTCTACTTTTTGCAAGAACAAAAAAACTACACCCGTTTTGACTAGGTACAAGGACAAAGAATCCAACGTTGCAAAACGAGGACGTATCCTTTCTAAAACGCAAAACATTAGCACGTTGTGATGACGCAGCTTTGTCGGCAGCTTTAGCTCATTGATAAAAGACAAAAACCAAACAGAACCAATAAAAGACAAAAAAGTTAGAAGAACATGTTTGTGACCAAGGTTTACAGACTCTGAGTTGTTAAAATTACTTGCTTTTAGAAAGTGGGTCCTGATAATGTTTTATTCTGTTACTGTTCTAGCTTGATTTAGTTGTTTGAAAACATAATTTAAAAACATAACGACTTTCTTAAGACAACAATGCTTGCTTTCGTAGAATTGATCGTACATTTCGAGCGTTCTTTTGCCTCCCGCAATGTCTTCATTTGTTCGCTGCAGCGCCTTCCTTCGTCGCCTTAGCCGGAAATCCCGGTCTTCTGCAAAAAGCAGCAAATCCCGTTTTCTTCTCCCTCTTAGAGCACAGCTTGGAGTTCATATGTGCGTGTGGAAAACTACTCTTTAGTAGCACTACTCTCTCACTAATGGTGACAAAACAACTGCGAGCAGCAATTGCCAGCTAATCTCGTCTCGTGGGCCAAGGCAAAGGCAATTGCGTTAATGGGCTTGGATTAGAAAAAAGACACCTCTACAGGCAGCTGATATTGCCAGGGCGTTGGCGTCATTTTCCAGGCAAGACTGGGGATAAGAAGCACATCCGGCGCATTCGTTGATGTTCCGGTGATCTCTCGAGAGCCAAACATTCATAAAGCGGATCTTTCGGAGCAAGTTCTGCATAGACAATCAGGATGAATGCATTTCGATCGCACTTCTTCCGCCACCCTCAATGATACCAAAAGCTCCAAACAAGCAGTACAACCAACCAGGAACAACACAAGTGTTTTGGCGTTTTGAAAGTGTGAAAGCACAATTGCAAAACATAATCCTTTTTGGAAGATGCTTGCACTTGTCTTCCAAATCATTCAAATTCTTTGCAAACAACATTGCTTGAAAATAATTTTGACCAGGAACACTTTTATGCACTAAAAATGGTCTCGAGAATGATTTGATATCGGGTAAGGAATATTTTAATGTTTGTCGGTAAAAAAATATATGTTCAAACACCAAATTAAATTTTCGCTTTCTATACTCTGTGAGTGTTTAGGATACTTTGGGACTGGAAACTATTTTGAAAATCAAAGACAGTTCCAACCGTAAACTTTGAGCAAGATATACAACAGGAACGGATTCTTAAGATTCTTTTACAAATTGGAGATAGTGCGATCGAGTGCGAGGGAACGGTACCAAAGGGCGGCTTGGAACCACACCGGTACGAAGTGCCACAGAAGTCGGCCTCCCTTTTTGTACACGAGCGCACCGTATCCGACGTAGGGGCTAAGCAGCCTGAGGAAACCCCCCCCCATTAAGCGGTCAAAGGCCGCCCTATTAAGCGGACAAAGGCGATATAACTGAACTGCCGCAGGACTTGGTTACTCCTTGAAGCGGGCAAAGTTTGCAAAACCTAGAAGGTACATACTTGTTGAACAACAATAACGCGCCTTTTATATACAATGGATAATGACAAAAAACCATCATACCGCCCGATTTGTCATCATTGTACAACTTTTTTTAAATGAATTCTCAAACATTTTTCATTTTTCTAAGCATCCGTTTTCTCAGAACATACATGCAGCAATATATCTTTTTTGCCGTTTATTTAGATTAACTTACATCACTTGAAAATTGTTTGAGTCCATAAGAAGAAACAACTCTATCGTTTTATTGAAGCATCTAAACTTTCATATGTTCAAACATTCGATTTCATTTGGGTCTTCGAAGATAAGCTTGTTTTTCACAACAAGACATTGTTTCTAATAACATGCTTTGAGTAATTCACATTTACATATGGCAGGGTATGTTTTTATAAATCCTTTTTCTTCCGGATACTGTAACATGTGAAAACATTACTAATTTTTCCAACCTGTGTGATTCATCAAAACAAAACAAAAAGTAAATTAATTATATGCTGTGTAACCCCTCCAGTAATCCGATTCCCTTGAAAAACCTTGTGCGTAAAAGTTCGAAATGACTTGTGCAAAAAGAAATTCATTACGGCATGATTGTTATTTTATTTCACAAGTGCGACTAGTTACAAGTGCTCATTATATTCCACACAAATCACGTCAAACAGGCAAAGTGCTTTGATGTTTTTGTAATTTTATAATTCCATTAGTAAGAAGAAGTGGTTTCACTTGAAAACCCGGTCTTTGTGTCAATCACACTTCTCCTATTGTGTCATGAACTTCGTCCCGATAGCGCATTCTGTCTCTCCAGCTCAGCAGGTGCAATTGCGGGTTCTATGAATTCATAATGTCTCGGGTCGGCGGGTCGCCCACACAAGAGTGAATGACGTGAAATTAAAGAGGAACACTTGAAACGCAGTGACACAAGTGATGTCACAGAATGAGGTTGAAAACATGGTTTTGTTCACACGAGAAAACGAGAAACGTGGAGACTTGAAAATTGTTTTGCCTGGTTTGCATAGTTTTTGCAACGTGTTTTGTTGTAAGTTGAATGTAAGAAGTGTGCTAGAGAAAGAGAGAGAAAGATAGAAAGAAAGAGAGATGTCGATACACAGAAAAAGGGCTGAGAGATTTAGAGACTGTAAGACAAAGAGGCGGATAGACAAGTAGGCATAGCGACAGATATACAGAACTACGGAAAGAACGATAAACAGAGAGATGGAAACACAGAGACAATATTACATAATAGCATATACAGACGGAGAAACAAAATAACAGAAAAAGGCACACAAAAACAAAGGAGTCACAAACGTATAGAGACATGCTCACAGAAGACAATATACATAGGATACAGAGATTTCCTATTTGGTTTGCGCTGAGTTTTTCTATCTTCCACGTTCACTCGTACAACGTTAGGTTGTCAGTTCTCCTTTATTCTCCATTCCTACCGTCACTGGTTGCCTAGCTGCCAATTTAACCAAATCTGGCGGAAATTCGAAAACACGTGTGTGTGTCCCTCTTTTCCATTCTCGTCATCACACTTCTATTCGTAACGTTCGTTCTTTTTCTACGATAGCCCAGTGGTCGGGAACAATATCCAGTCAAGTTCCCGCGTGCCCTTCCGCCCCGGTTTCCGGTCAGCGGCCGTTCGCTCGCCCCGCCCACAAGGCTAAACTGCAGCCGGCGGCGTCGACAGCGATGGTCGACCTCGACGATTTCATGGTAAATTTCAATTTGCTAGTTTTCAATGTCCCCAGGCTACCTTCGTTCTTTAATTTCACAGTTTCATACCATATACCCAAACAGTTAAAGCAATACCATATGCAAAAACAGTTGAAGCAGTTTAAAAATATCGCTTTCTGGGCAAACAGTAGAAGTGCTGTGGAAAATCATTTTAACTATAACATTTCAACTATTACAAACTTTAGAAAGCAACAAAAAGCTTGTTTTTCTTTTAAAGATACAACTTTTCAAAACAAAAAATTGAGAGAAAGCGTGCATGTTACTCTCCAAAAGCCAAAAATCAGTCAGCTGTAACAAATTATTTTTCAAATCTTTGCATGGCAAAAATAAAATTGTTTTCACTAATTAATTACATCTAATGCAGGCTTGTAAGCGATAAAACATGCTAATTTCTTTGCCCTTGGTCACGGATGCAATTTATTGTCGCCCTGTTTTCATCGAATCCAACGTTGTAAAACGAAAATAACAAAGATCAAAGAGAATTTGAATTTATTCTTCTGCAGTCTTCTAGAACGTAACAATTCTGTTTACAATCACTAGTTATAACTAAAATTCTGTTTGTTTGTTTTTGTTTGATCTTCTGAAAACATAGACCTTCTGTGCAGCTCCGTGTCAAAAATGTAGATTTCTTCATGTTGCGTGATCCAAGAGGACAGCTCGTTCGAAAAACATCGCATAAGCCATCTTTAGTGAATCCGGAAATGAGAGAACCCGAAAAAGACGACTTTCTATTTTCGGCTGAAAATATGTGTTTTCTTCGTTTTTTCTGTGGTAGGTGAATGAAAAACGACCTTTAAATCAATTTTTTAGTTCCCCAAACATAAAATAGCATATGAAAGCCGTGAGCCGACAAACAACGCGTTCTTTGTCTCACGGAGGACACTTGGGTCGGACTTTAGAGTCATTCTAGCCTTAGGCTTAAGTCCTTACTAAGGTACACGCTCATAAACATAACTCATAAGATGCTTGAAAGTATAAGCAGAAATGAAAACAAGTTTTAAAAAAAGTATTGAAGTTTTTACTAAGTTGTTATATACAAATAACGGAGCACATATCTTTGAAATTATGTCAATGTTGATCAGTTGGCCCAGGATTTGCCACAGATCACATGAAAAACAAGCAGCCGGAACGCAACTTTTTCACACGCAACGAAAAACATTTGCTGTCCGAAGCCATAAATCAGGTTTTTGGCTGATTTGCAGCCTGCTTCCTGCGCTAAATCTAGTAAGGTCGTTGCGGGACAACGTGAACTTTAGCTAAGTGACCTCTGTTTTTCAACCTTTGTGTTTCAGAGAAGCGAAGAAGCGATTGACTTTGTCGGAGAGGGGCCGTCTCACCCAGACCGTAGCAGCTTCATCGGCTTTGTCGCAACTCCTGAAGATGTGGTCGCTCAAGGAACCAGCGGGTAGGCCTTTTTTCCTTAATCGCCCCTCAAATCTCAGTCCCTGAGGCGGTGTCTGCGCCTGCAGACGGGTTCATTTCCATGCGAACCCGAAAGAGAACAGCATGTGGGTGAAAGTACATGCATTTCCGCAAACTTTTTCCTTTATCCTCAATTGCGCCTTCTCACGCAACCTCATCATAAGCGCTGTACGGTGGATATGTCGTCAGACGGCCCCCGTTAACAGAAGTGATTATCGCAAATGGCTTGCGTGGATCGTTTCAATCAACGGTGGAGACGGAAAACAAGTTTTGATATTAAAAAAGTCGTTGAGAAACATATGTCACGAGACAAGAAGAACTCACATGCAAATGTGATGGATTATGGCATGCAAAAAAGTGGGAACCGCCTTAGTTAGAGTAAAACATTTATAAAGAGTAAAACATAAAACATTTTGATTGGGAGAATGTATGCTCACAGAAACTATAAAAGCGTATGAATGCTTCAATATCTTTGCAGGGTCTTTGGTGAATCCGTAATTTCCAAATAAATAAATTTTCCAACAAAAACATTTTTTTTAAACTGAATTCTAATTGACACGTTATTTATGTAAACGGCTAACCACCTGCCTGAAACTCTAAGTAACAATGAACGTAGAAGACTTAATCTACGCTAAACTTGAAAAATAGAAGTAAGTAGCTGTTGTTGAATCTTTTAAGAGCCGTATCTGTAAAACTCCAGCGGCTCTTGATTTCAGAATTCCCGCGTTTTCACTAGAATGAAACAGTTGTAAGAAAATATAAGAAAAATAGAAGTTTGAAAAAGTACCGCCATAACCCGGGTTCAAAAAAATCGCGTCAAAAGCGCCACTTTGGCGCCTAACGTTGACGAACACCGTCTTCTTGTTACAGAAAAAATCTACGCCAAGTTTCTACCAGATCTAAGACTTTTCATAGCACCGCCTGTCTTTATCAGGCTTTTTGAATTTTAAATACCGACAAACGTTCCCAGTTTGTTGTGTTCGCTTTCATTCTTTTCCTTTCAAATTTTACGATTTCAAGTGCTGACTAGGATATTTTAATTTTACGGTATCTCTTTTGGCAATTAACAAAAGAGGTAGTCTTTTTTGTAACTGTTCTCCTGAAAGAGAGTCAACATAGATCGCAAATTTGCAGACTCTTCTGCAAACGACGAAGTGCGAACCTTTCCCATTCATCTCTTTCTGTCGGGGAACTTCTTTCTCATTGAATTGGCTGGCTTTTGAACGCCTGGCCGGAGAGCAATTAAAAAAACTTCTGTCTAAATTGCGAACTTCCGATCATTTGCGATTTCTCCTTAACTATTATGCGGGATCGCGTCTGTTTAATTGGCATCCGCTGGAATAACTCGAAAGTTGTCTCCATGCGCGCGCAGTTGATTTCCGTGGACTTTAACCGATTCGATGAAATTTTGAAAAGGGTGGGAATAATTAAAGAATGGTTTCAGATTTGAGAGGGAAGATGCTGCCTACGAGAAGGCGATCGCCGAGTGTCACAGGATTCGAGAATCTGTTCAGTTCTCCGAGGGAGTTCTTCTGAAATGTGTGGAGAATCGACGTAAGCTATAATTTTTCAAATAGTCTTGAGTTTTTTTTGAGTTACACGGCAAGTTTGGTATGAACTACGTTTTCACTACTTGCTTGTTGTGCACAAAAAGTCTCTTTCAAAAATAAAACGGGTTTTCAGCACTTTTCCCTTTCCTTCACCTCTGCCAATTCGTGGATAGTGAAGTCAGCCAACGCCGTCGTGAAATCGACGAAGTCGTTCAAGACTGTGTTCCAGCTAAAGGCTCCTTATACGGTAAACACTAACATGACCAACTTAAAATTGTTTCAGGAGGTTACGAAGAGGTCTACTGCATCCAGAAATCGTCCACCGCACTGGAGTCTCGCCTTCCTACCCACAGACATGCTGGTTTCATAGTTGTGGGATTCAAACTTCTCGATGATGCAACAAAGCAAGCAACACTTGAAAAGACCTGGCTCAGCTGGACTGGAGCCAGAGAGATTTACAAATACGCCCCACGGACGTGGAATCTGAGACGAATTTCGCTTCTTCGCCATTTTGGCAGGTAAATATAAACATATGCAAATCCATAGGTTCAAGTGGACTTTGAGTTCGAGTTAATTATGGACGCGTGTGAAAATTGGGGGTGGGCATATGCGTGAAAATCGAATCGGGGAATTCCTCGTAGGTGTGGGATATCCGAGGGATTTGTAAGCATGTGCCCAAACACGATTTTTTATTTTTTGAGGTAAAGTTTGAAAGCGTGTATCATTTAAAGTGTATATCATTTAAAGTTGAAGAACCCTCAAGTGAAAAATTAGTTTCAGCAGTGCTTTAGTTAGATGTCAGTGATCTTTCCATTTCGTCGAAAAAGCCGTAATACACTTTGTGAATGACTCTGGGCAGTCAAAGGTAAATAGCGCGCTTTCATTTAAAAGTTCGAAGTCGTCGCTCAAAAAGCCCGAATCCCCTGAGGGATTTCCCCATCGCATTGGTCTTTGATATGAAATGGGTTCAAAGGTTGGTAATAAAAGCCGTGGCGTCTAGGGCCGACACGTTAAAGAAAGTTTATTGCAAATTCTCTAACTAGAAAAGGTTCTTGCCACAAACAAGGCTTTGTTTGTTTTAAACAAAACATGCGTGATGTGTTTTTATTAAACGCAGCTCCCATTGTTTTAAATAGTTAGAGACCTGACTACGATATTGATGGAAAACGGTATTATCGCCTTGGACCAGTTTTACTACAAGTAAACTAAAAAGACCGTATCATTCCATGTGAGGCATGACTAGGTTTTGCCATGACTTCAAAGAACTACATGTGCGGGTGCTTATTCGCCTTATCAGAAAACTTAACTTTTCGAAAACTACAGATGAAACAATGGTCATTTGATTGTTTGAATAATGTTAATCATAAAACTCCTGTGTTTATTCGTATTATGAAAGCCGTGAAACGATCAACAACCAGTGCTTTGTCTCACGGAGGACACTTGGAACTGTTTTTAAAGTCATCCGAGCTTTAGGTTAAAGTTCTTTACTGAGGTCCTTACCATACTAAGCTACAACGATACATACGATTCTATAATGGTCTGTTTCAGCTACCGCCGTCAGACGGCATCTCGCCCTTTTGCCTACCTTCTTCTCTGTGAATTCGGCAGCATCCTTCACCCCATGAACACAGTTCAAGCCCTCGACATGTGTGAACGGTTACGTGTTCGCAACTGCGGACATGTGGCTCTTTTCCAGGTTAGGACCCTCCTCTCAGAACGAGTTGTAAAAAATTGTTCAGGTTCACACCGTATACTCACCCATGGTGAGACCAACAAGCCGTGCACGCACCACCGAGAGTGGAACGCCAAAGCGTAACCCAATGATGCGCGGATTTTCTCAAGACGTGGATTGCCATACCGAACCACGTAGAGGACGACTACGTGTGAGACAGAAGAGTCTTCAGGTAACCTTGCCGCAATTTGGAAAATTTAATCTGTTTTCAGTGCAATGACGATCAGTTCCATATGAACCACCATCGCGCATCGCCCATATAATGATCCGCATATCAATAAAGAGATTTACCGAAGTTTTTTTTCAACTTGTATGCAAACTGTTTGCGAAAGAAAAACACGGAGTTTACAAGGTTGCTTCAAACAAAAACCGCTTCTTTCTTTTACAAAAGAGTGGGCACCGGATTGAGATCAAATGCAATAACGTAAACATACGCACGGTTTATTCTCTTGGACTGTGCCCTGAACCGCCAGAATTAATCACAATTTACGACTTCGATCCCACATCGTTGACTTGGTGAATCCCAGTCTCCGTTGATTTGGCTTCAATTGCCTCGTGCCCAAGTTTCTGGTAGAGGTCTTCTTGGAGGAAACTGCTTTTTCGCAAGCCCCTGAGATAATCGGGAAACTGCAGACTACTCCTGGGATCTGTTTGTTTTAAAAACTTGTGTGTATGAAAAATGTATCATTAATGTATTCCAACAAAAAATCAAAGCTAGGCTGTAAAATGAGTTTATTACAAACGTAAAGATGTCAGGTGTTACTAAGTTAGTTCAATCGTTTTTGTGCGTAATAAATCGTTGCTGCTTGTTTTTATCCAAACGCTTTGGTTTTACAAAAAGAATACAAATGTTTGGTTTATCTGACACCTGGTACGCACTTGTAAATTTTCAACCCGGTACATTTTTACAACACCAAATGTGTTGCAAGCATAAGTAACATACAAAAACTTCAATGTTACTTTTCCTTATACAATAACTTGAATGTATCAAGATAACTGTACTGCGGTTGCTCCACATCACAAACTCCGTTTTCACGTTGTATTTACTAGATGGCCATGAAATTGTTTTGCATACCGTTTTTTTTCTAATCTGTGATAACTGTAAGCGTTTAAGAGTAGTTTCTAAGAAACAGTTTAGCATACGTTTTAACCTTATAAACGTTAACATTTGATGTGAACACCCCTTGTGTCTCATGCATGTTGAACGGCCGGTTCACATTAATTCTCGCAGACCATAAAAAGGGTTTAGCAGTACAAATTAGCGTGGAATTCCTTGCACCTTCTGACACGTATTCTCCAGTATTGCAGGCCGGCTGGCCACAATTTTCTCCATTTCCCAACCGCACGTTCTCTGTGTGGGTCAATAGTTCAATCATCCACGCGACACCTTGGTTCCGGCAGTCTGGGTAACGTCATGCATGCAAAATGTCCCAACATAACACGTGATAAAAGCATTACGACGTTTATTACTCGCACTAACCCGTTGTATAAACAAATACATAACCACTTATACAGCAGCACTTGCAGCGGATGAAATGGTTTCATGACGTTTCAAGCCGCGGAAGGAGATCTGCCACTCGCCGAAGGTTTTACGAAGCATTTCCACAAAACTGGGATTGAGGAGACCGTACAAGACGGGGTTCGCCACGTTGTTCAGCATGGATATACTGCAAAGTGAAATTTAAAAACTTAAAAAAAATTGAAGTTACTGAGTGGATTAGTCTTTTGGAGCATAAAGTTAACGAATTTACCATAAGTTGTGGCAAGAACACTACATTTTTCAAAACGATGTAAAAACAAATCAATCAAATTGATGCAGGAACCTATCTGTTATTTAATGTTTTGTATTCTCAAAATTGAAAGTTGGTTTTGTAAGGCATCAACAAAATGTTTTCGATTATTGTAAACTTTGAAAAAAAACATCGTAATAGTCCCTAAAAGGAGACTTATCGGCCGATTGGTTCAAATGATTCCCTAACACCTAAACCCAAAACCCTGTGTGCTTTATCTCTGTTAAATTAGTTGAATTAGTTGCACATACAACATGTGGAGATAAGAAATGAGTTAAGGTCTTTTAAGACCTGGTGTTAGGGAATCATCTGACCCAATCGGGGAGCGAGATAGCATTTTACTGAACTTTGAATTTTAAAAATTTCAAAAAATTCAAAATCCAAAATGAGTGTATTCAGGGTGTATATTAAGTCTATAGCTTTCATATGTGAAAATATCAGGAAAATCCAAGACATCGACCAAAATCCTGTGGCCGCAGGGTCTTCGGCCCTTTGAGAAATCTGGTCTTAAAGCCTAATTGTTAGAAACCCCAGTTGTCATAACTCGCAAAGCCATCATGGAATTCGTGTTAAACTTTTAAAAGTTTGAACATAGTCTAACCAATTTTTTTTTTAAATTTTAAAAAGCTAAATATTAGGTTTTTATTAGGTTTTTTTCGTGCCCTATAGGCTTTGTCCCAAAGGCTGGGTGAGTAACAAGTCTCGAGAGCACTATCCTAGACTTGTGTGACAAATAAAGTTTTTGGTGTGCTTAGACATTCTCCCCCCTCCTGAGTTCACATCTAGGTGTTACTTGAAACTTCGATAAGGAAGTAAAACAAAAACAAACAAACCTGTGTGTAATTAGGCTGACAACATAGGAATAATCTTCCCCATTGTGGAGAAAAATGCTCCCGTCTGTGAATTCCAATGCAACGGAAGCCAAATTGTGCGGAAGACTGCTGGCTGCGAAAACAACAATAAATGCGACAAGAACACAGATGTTTCGTCTGGTCTGGGCTAAGAGTTCGCATTTTCTCCGGTACTGAAAGTAAAAATCAAAATGTTTTGGAAAATTTCTACCTGACTGAGAGGGTCTCCTTGTCTGTCTACTTTCACTATTGCAGTCATAAGAGGCATAGCTGCTGCTAGAACAATTGAGCGCTCCTTCATTTTCCTGAAAAGAGGATTAAGTAAAGTTATAAAGCTAGATTTACTTTAATTTAGCTCGGGTACGGGATCTCAGCGTTGAGAAAACACAGTAGTAACAGTAGAAAATGATGCAACATGGTATGACAAACTGAAATCCGAAGACGAAGAGAGTGTAGTACCTGAAAGTTTAACAGTATTTACATTTTTTCTTAAAACTAACCTTCGAAAGTCGTCGTCAGGCCACTCTTCGGTGCAGAACTTACCACACAAACCTTCGATTTCCACCATTTTCATGTACCAGGAGTACGGTAATGTTATCAATGCTGCTGAAGCCCATAACAGAGCCATGAGCCAGC
>LNBV01073499.1:3713-18561 GCA_001513535.1 Oscheius sp. TEL-2014 | reverse complement strand
CTCTCTCTCTCTCTCTCTACCGCTCTCTCCGAACCAACCACAAGACCGAAAGTTCGAGACCCAATTCCCGGAATCTCCACGACATAGTACAGTTTGATTGCTCTCAAAAGTGCAATCGAGCCCCGCAATCAGCCGTTGCGCGCCGGCGTTCGTTTCGCGCCCGACCGGGTTTACAGTGTCCTTTGCGGGTTGTCAGCCCAGCTAGTACAGGGCCTGGTACGACCTTTCTCGTCTACGCTCGCGCACATTTCCACATTTTCCACCAGTCTTCCTGTCTCCCTGTGTGCTCTTCTCACTCTCTAGGCTGATTTTCGAAAGTTATGCATTTTGAACGAACTTTTCGTCACCCGCATGCAATTCTGACCCATCGCCGCGCGGTGACGCACCGTGCCCCCCAGCTGTTCTTGGTACCGCCGGGGTTACGGGGCGCAAAAAGTGCCCGCTTGCGAAATTTTACGCACGGCGTACTTTTTTCCGGACGGTACGTAGTGGCACACAGCGAGGCGGTGTCCTTCTAGCGCAGGGGCACATTCGAATAGATCCGCCGTTCCTGGGACGGTCGGTCGCGGAATCTGACCCCTGACCTAGAAGCTCTAAGCCTTTAAGGACCTTGAGGTGAAGCACATAAGGTGCCTAAAAGCCTTAAGGTACTTAGTGTACGGTTTAGGACTTCGCTTAAGTTCCATTTCCCTCTTTCATCGATTCTTCCGATTCTTCATAATTTTATGTTGCAAACCTATGCCATCCTTTCTCATTTTCCTAATTCAAAGTCTTTAGTGTCTTAAGAGTTTCTTGTGTACCCTTAACGTCTTAAGGTACTACCTTTGACCAGATCTTACCCTAAGTTCTGAAGCTTACTGTATTGAACCTTAGAACTGATTAGTCTTTGTGATCTTTTAAGGCTCACTCTTAATTACCATTAGGGTATACCTTAGTACCTTGAGAAATCCTAAGTCTCCTTAAGGTTCGATCTTAAGGACTTTTGTATTCGAACGATTGGGCGCATTTCTGACCCTTGACCTAAAAGCTGTAAGGCCTTTAGCTATAGATACCTTAACGTACATAATGCCTAAGACTCTAGGTACTTTAAGGTAATGCTCTTAAGGCCTTAATTACCCTCAAGCACCTAGACTACCGCTTAGTGCTTCACTTACCTCTATTGACCGAATAGGGCCTTAACCAAAAATTTTCATGTCTGCAATCGTTTTGGGCTCATTCTTAAGTACCCTTAAGAAAAATGCTCCCTAAGTGCCTTAAGAAACCCTAAGCTACCTATCGGAGTTCAGTTTTGAAGATTTCACAGTTTTTGGCTTTACGTGATCACCAACCGTTAAGGTGAAAACGATTTGTCCTTAAGATTGCCTAATTAACCCTTAAGGACTTACTTTAACGTTAATTGAACCTTAAGCAACCTTAAGGACGACCATTACCGTATTTTTACCGCCCAATTACCATATCACTCTCAAATTTCTCACCGCTTATCGCTTCTATTTCGCAATTCATTGCGCTTGTTCCAGGTATGTCCTCACCGTGTCTCCCCATTGTCTGACGGTCTCACTCTCTATCGCTAATCCCGCTTGACCTCTGCTGACCGCGGCCAGGCTACTGTTTATTCCTCCGGAACCGTCTCCCTGGGGTCAGGTGTCCCTACGCGACCTCTCTTGCGCGCCGTAATACGACAACAACATCAGTCAAGATGCACCTTTGACCATCACCAACTGACAGCGCGAACAAATGCACGGCTTGTGCAGGATTCCCTTAAGATCTGGTGAAAGGCAAAAAAGATTGCCCATGGCGGGAGTCGAACCCTGGTCGTGTGGGCGCAAAACTTGCCTGCTAACCACTAGGCCACAGTTCCACGTAGTGATTAGCATGCAGCGCAGCTTCAAATAGCGAAATCCATGTGGGCCCCATTTCACGAAGACCAAAGAGCACGTGGTGTCGGTTCCTGGCCCCGTGCCCGCCACTGTCACTACAAATCCACTTCTTCTCCCTGTTTTTCGTGAGACCGCGGGTGGTCTTCGTGCCACCCGCCCCGCGGGACCACCCAAAGGGATTGCGAGAGAAAGAGGTGGAGAGAACTAGAGATAAAAAAGGGCGGGAAAAAGAGCAGAGTGCTCTTTTCTGACCTTACTCTGCGCGATCTTCTTCGGGGTGCTGGCCGTGTGCGGCAGGTGGCCCCCGTGGTTCCAAGGGCGTACCGGCTGGTGACCGCCCACACTATGACACCCGGCCGGGGCGGCCCGCCGCGCACACACACATAACAATGGTCAGATATGACCCTCTTGCCTGCACCGAATGCACTTTCTGCATTCTAGTCTAGTCGTCAATTCCCTTTTGAGCCGGGAAAATTCGAGATTTTCTCGATTTTTTCCGAATTATTCGGCTCTGCCCATTTTTTCACATTTCATTTTCCACTCATTTGTGTTCTGGAGGTACTGTAACCCTCTGTTAGTCTGTATTCGGCCTCATCTGATTGATTAACGCCTGACATTCCTCCCTTTTAGGGAGCCCGCGCAGCCTAACCACTGTGACCCCGTGGCCTAGTGGCTAGCAATTCGCTTTTTGAATCCAAGCCTCCCAAGTTCGATTCCCACCGGAGACGTTATGTTTTGCCACGTTGAAAAGCAAACCAGTTGAGCACTCTTTTGTGCCTTGACGTTCTCCATCTTTTGCCTGATAAGATTGCGCCGCGTCCTCAGCAGCGCCGACCTCGGTCTCTATGCCGCGCCTGTCCACGAGCGAGTTCTTGATCCGATGATCAGAAAAAATTTTTCTCCCAGAGATAGAGAGAAATCGGACTTTCTCCCCGCATCGCCGATGGCATTTCTCTATGCCTTCGTCACACGATTTCGCTACTTTCACTCTTTCTCTCTTTAGCGCCATCCGGTTCAAACAGAGAAAGTGAGGGGGACGAAGTAGAAGAGCGGGACACAGCCGTGGACCGGCTTACAGTATCCCAGCCGCACTCTTTGGCGCCCAGCCAGTCACATGGTCTCGATGTTTGCTATTTTTCTTGCTTTATAAGCCAAATTGGGCTTATTCGTGCAGAAAATGAATGAAATCCTATTAGTTCCTCATTTCCTCATAATCTCATTGTTTTTCGCCTCAATTTCCTCTCTCTCGACCTCTCTCGGGTATGCTAATGAGCGTGCCAAACAAATGTGCGGGGGCGCGGGTGCCACCCCGTACCCGGTACCTCCCCCGCACCGGGAACGTTTACGGTAGACCCCCCACGACGTGCCGCACCATCATGCCCTCTGCTCAAGTGAGAGAGACCTGCCGTACCTCAATAATTATCGATCAGGTCAATAGACACACACGTTTTTATAGCAGGTGTGGCGCGTGATTTGTTGCTCCATTGCTAAGTGACTCTTGAGCTTATAATTATCCGTTATTTTTTCTTTTGAAAACTTTTCAAAAGTTATCCTTTTCACTTTTCTCACTATGCAAAACAAAATTTCCCTGCTCGAGATGCGAACCCCTGACCCGTTGAGCAAAAGTTGCTGCGCTACCGCCTGCGCCATCCTGTGACCCTGGTTTTTGGGCTCCCGCCCTTTGACCTCTCAATTCACGCGCCTGGCCTTGAAATAGCCCGGATTTTGTTTGAATAACAATAATACAGCGATCTCTCTCTCTCTGCTAGTATGTGCGTGGATTGTGTTCGCAGCTCTCCTCGCAGCAGTTTAAAGCTGTGGGCATTACACGGCGTTCGTTGCTGATGTGCCTACAGCTGACAAACGGGTCTCCCCAGGCAATTTTAGTTTCTTGGTCTCTCTTTCCTCCCCCTTTCCCTCTCTTTTTTTACCTCTCTATAACACTTTCTCCTTGCCCTCGCCTTGAGTATACTATATCGCTGCCAATATAATCTCGTTGCCGCCGATATGCGTATCCATCTTTCGTCCCCCCCGTGGCTGCAGCCCTCCCCATTATCCCGAGCCCTGCTCATGTTCCCTCTTTCGCGCAACCGGGATTACTACGAAACTGGTTTGGGCGTGAAAAAATGTCCCCATTTTTGCTGGAAACATGAAATTCGCACTTTTGTACTTAATTTTTAGCTTTCTAAGCATGAAATTCCATATTTTCCGCTTGGCAGGATGTTCAATTTATGAAAAACATTTGTAAAGGTGTTCTTTTGTTTCACACTACTATGCAAAAAAGTTTGTATCTCTCCGGAATCGAACCTTGGTCGCAAAGTGTGACGATTAATGCGTTACCGCCTGCGCCATCGTGACAACGCAGTGGAAGTCATCGGAAGCCCCCGCAATCGATATCAATCGATAATTAGCGAATTTTGTTGTGAGACCACTTGTTCTCTTCGCGACAAACCCGCAAGTCGAAATTTGGCGAGTAATTGATATCAATCGACAAATGAGCCCATGAACGTTCTCTCTCCCCAACCCCCTACTAATCGATATCCATCGATACCCCGCGAGATCGCTTCTCTAGCCAGATTCCTGAGCTACTGTGCTAACTGAGCCCTGCGCGCGCCTCTTCGTCGCTTCTTCTCCCCTCACAGTGTCTATGTTTTTGTGGTCGATCCGGTTCCCCCACCCCACACACACCGGGAGCCTGTCGTGGCTAGGGGCACTCTCAGCCACGATGACGCTCGTTTAGCGCTAGTTACATCGTCTTTTTACACCCGATTTACCAAAGTTTGGCACATTTGGCGGCGACATGGTGCCTCAGGGTACCATCTTGACCTCTAGGGCGCTTGGGTTTCGAAATCGCACATTTTGGGGCTAAAAACGACTTATGGCCCTTGAACGGAACGAATAGCCCCCGGTTAAGGGGCCTTCGGATCTGCGTCATTCCCAAAAGGGCAAATCGCTTTCACAACACTTTTGCTACAGTCGCATTGTCATGTTTGACCCTCCGGGCTATTCCAGTGTTGGCTGACTTTTTGTCGTCTCCGGACTGCTATTCTGGGCGCGGCGTGACCGCCGAGAATAGCAGTGACCGGAGGGCGCGCGTCGTGTGCTGCGACCGAACGCAAACACAGACGGTCCCCTTCCAGCCGGGTGACAGCCGGCTGGTACTCTCTCCAGTACCAGCTGGTAGTTCCAAACTACCTTTTAGACCTCATTTGCCCATTTGTGGGTTTCCTTTCCTACCTAGGCCTCTATCAAACGGCCTTCACGTCGCGCTTCCCCACGCGCGCCATTCAAATTTCATCAATCACCACCAATCAGTGACAAACCCATCGATTTCGATTGCTATTTGGCGATTAGCCGCATAACTTTGCTTATTTGGTGTTACGCTTCACAGTTTTCTTCGTTATAGCCCCTAAACCCATTAAACCTCACATTTTCAAAGCTCGATGGTTCAACTCCTCCTAAGACAACTATTTTTCGAATTTCACTGTAAAATATCTTAACATTGTCCAGATTTACCGTTTATTGACTTTTCCATTGCACCATACCGAAGTTGCCTCTTTTGCCCTACAAAAAAGGGGTCCAGGGTTCGATCTCGCCCGGTGCAGTTGAGATAACCATTAATTTTTCAATTCTTTCCACTGTTTTAGCATAAACCGTGAAAAAAAACAAATGTTTTGCTAGTTTTCATTGTTTTGTTTTGGTTAAACTCTTCTGCGCCGCGCCGCGTCCAAAAGGTTGCGGGCTCGACCCCGCCCCGGGCGAAAAGTTTCAAATGCGCACCTTCCAACGGTTTTACCACCTTGTAAATGATTTTTTTACTTGTTTTATCGTTTGTAAAACCAATTTTCACAACAAAACCCCAAAATTTTTCTTTTTAACCCTCCACCCCCAACCTGCAGTCGCACTTCACACCCAAAAACACCGGCTTGTGGTTCTGTTATTGTTTACAAAACGTGTTCAGTGCCGGCTGTTGCCCTGCTCCCCTCCGGGGGCCGTATTGTTGACCTACTACGGCTGTTTACCGTAGTCAGTCGCTCCCCCAGTCGCGTCCTCCTCTTACTTTTAAGCATCTGAAATTCTGCACCCCCAAGGAAAATAGACCAGGCGCCTAGTGAGAGAGTGTGCGGGTCCGATTGGTCAACAAATCCCACCCGCGCCTGCTATTTTTGGAACAGGGTGGGCTATTTAAAGGACTAATTCCGGGATTGGGAGGTGGCGCGGGGTTATGGGGCAGCTCCTCCAGCTGCGGCTGTGTCCTTAAAGTCGGTCTTGAGCCGATACATCCGCGCAGGCTTCTTCATTTGCATATATTGAGGACGACCGGTCGCAGGTTTCTCTTGACTTCTCTGCTCCCTCCCCGCCTTGCGTGCTTTCTCGCCCATCGTGCAATCTCCCCGTCTGCGCGCTCCGCCGGCTTCAGCACGCGTTGACCGATCTCTCGCCGCCGGCTGACGGGCTCTGCGCCCTCCGCGCGATTTACACGCTTGTGACCGCTCTCTCGCTTCGCGCTCCCAGCAGCATCAGCTGATTGTCCCCCTGCGTAGCGTTCGGGGTTCGCTCACATCGATTTCGACAATTATACTACAACTAGCCCGGGGCCATAGCCCAATTCGGCCCGGATTTGCACTTTCGACCGGCGGCTGCGCCCGCGCCAAAGACCACGCGGACCACTTTGCGTCTGGAGACGACCTCATGAGGATGGACAGGCGCACGTTCGCTGACCGCAACTGACCTTGCGGGGTTAGGTAACCGCAGCGTGGGGGCGGCGACCTCACCGCTTTCTACCTATCATTCAGGTCTCTCTTCCTCTTTACCTCTTTATTTACCTCCAAACCCGCTTATATCCTTATAAACCTGTAATTTTCAATCATTTATGTTAAAAGATCACCTAAATTTTCTATTTTTCCAACCTATACTCTCGTTTTAAGCCTCGGAAAAATGTTGCAATCTGTGCAAATGACAAAAACTTATTGAAAAGCACAAGGTTGAGCAATCCCAAGCAAGCAAAAATGTTTCGCACTTATTGGGAATCGAACCCCGTGACCTTCAGCTTATAAAACGGACGCCTACCCACCTGCGCCATCGAGGAGTGCGGGCGCCCCGAGGGTTCGCAGTCTCTGTTTCTCATACCGCCGCCGCCCTTTGCCAAATGCCATTCCCTCCTTCATTTACGATTTCAAACCCTTGAAGTCCTCCAGTTTCCCTTTTATTTTCCCTCACCAGCTCGTGTTTACCAGAAACCACACGAACTCTTTCACTGAATTCCTTTTCTGGCTAGACCTAGTGCACCTGGTCTTTGGGGCCTCAATTATCTGCTTCTATATTTCCTGTTGTCCTATCAAAACTTCCTGTTTTCCTAATTTCAAAGTGAACGAGTCCAATTACAATTCTAAATATTCCATTGCAGGGTCTTCTTCCTCGTCCGGTTGTAGTTCCTCGGCCACGTGTAGCGATCTTTTCGATATCGCGGCCACTCACGCTTTCCTGGCTCGACAACAGCAACAGCTGATCCAACAAGGTGAGAAAAAGACTAATTAGTCGAGGGGATTCGAACCAACAAGTGATTTTCCCACAAGTTTTGCACTTTCCGGCTGCGCCATGGTGCATAGAACGAAAAATCCACTTAAACTGTTCTTTGGTTTGAAATCTCGTAAATCTTCCCATAAAAAGAAGAGGAATCTGTTTCTTTGGGGGCGTCGAAGGCGGCGGGGTTCCCATGGGACCGGACGGAGAGATGAGATGAGATGTTTCAGCCAACCTGCCCATCCTCTCGCAGGCCGAGCTCGCGCAGCAAATTGCGCATCAGCAACACTTACAGCAGCTACAGAGTCAGCTGCAAGGAATCGTTCAACAGAACATCGTTGGTAAGTCCACTTTTTCTATGGCAAATCGGCGCCGAGAACAGCCGCGTGGTCATAACGGCGGCGCCCACGTAACGTAGCGGCGCCCGGTTAGCTCAGTCGGTAGAGCACCAGACTCTTAATCTGCCTGTCGCGGGTTCGAGCCCCGCATCGGGCTTACTCTTTTACTTTATGTAAATTGACGATTTATGCTTGTTTTTGCAAATTTACAGTAATGAAACCCTGTAAACTTTTTTCCATGCAGGAAAATTGTGATTTCTTTGGCGTAATATGAGGATACAACGCGAAAACATATTTGCGGGGCGAAAGTCCAATCCCACGATGATTTCAAGGCAAAACCAAAAAGTTCATACGAAAGAAAGCACGTTGCGTTGAAAAATGACTCACACGCCGTTTAGCAAAGATGCACGCTGTTAAACAGAGTGCAGAGCAAGGTCAACTGGCACTTTTCGGCTTAGCGAGTAGTGGTTTCTGATTTTATGATTGAATTCCACCCCATTCTGCGACTAATTACACGTTCTGTGGTGCTTCTCGGTGTGATGACCATAGTTCGAGTCTCACAATGATTCATTTTCATTCGAAACAGTGAGCCCGGTTTCCATGGCGGGGGATTAAACGTCGGACGGTCTGTGGACTAATTTTACGCGCCGCCGACGTCCTCTTGGGGGCTGCACTCTCGTGTTTGAACGTGCGCCTAGAGTGCAAGCCGACTTTTGGACGTCGGCGGTCGGCGGAAGACGAGGACCGACGGCACCGCCCACCGCGAAAACACTTCTGTACTCGGCGTGGCAACACTGAGACCGCTCTCTCTTGTTTCAACCCTTACCCCTTTGGACAAAAAATTTCTTTTATCCTTTTCATTTCTAAACTTGTTTACATGTTAATGCAAAGCAAGCAAAAGAGTAAGCCCGATGCGGGGCTCGAACCCGCGACAGCCAGATTAAGAGTCTGGTGCTCTACCGACTGAGCTAACCGGGCGCCGGAAGTTCTGCTGCCGCGCCGCCTTTTGACCCGAGCCCTATTTGATTCTTCGATTCCCCGATTCGTTCACTGATGTCACCACTTTCAGGCGACATGGCGTTAGTGTCGCACGCGACAGTAGGCGCAGGCCCTATGTTCCCAACTGCTTCGGTGAAGAAGGAAGCGAAGCAAATGCCCATGACGCCACAGTCCCTACCTCACACGGTAAGTCTCTTTTCTTGTCTTAAAACTTGGATTTGCCTACCAACGGTCCCCAACTTTACGTCGTAATAGTGCCTGCTTATCACAGACCACAGCTGGTCCCGGGAGAAGCTTTGTCGCCGCATGGCTGATAGAGGCGGGCCCGACATTTTAAACACGGCACGTGACCAGACCGGTCGGCCCCCAACACCACGTGGTCGTTTCGTCTGGTTCTCACGCCATTCTTGCCTCCTCAGCACTTTTTGACAGCACCTTGCACAGTTTATCTCATTTTGGGCTGTAAAATCGCATTTTGGGCGAAGTTTCGGTGAGACATCGACTTCCTTATCACTTTTGAACGGTAGAAAAACAGGAAAACCGAAAAGTTAAAGATTTTTTGGTTTTCGATAATGAAAATTACCTCAATTTTCATTGCAATTTCAATTATAGCACCCCAAAATGGTGCCGCACGCCCGCCGTTTAACAGGCTCTCGCCGGATCTGCTCCTAAATCAACAAAAGTCACTGTTTCGAAGTAAAAAGCAAAAAACTACACGAAGTTATATTGAAATTTCAATTATATCATTCAAAAATGGTTTTACCATCCCGCTCGCCGCGCGCCCTCCGTTTAACGGACTCACGCCGGATCTGCTCCTAAATCAGCAAAATTGACTGATTCACGATCAAAAAAGCAACTTTCTTTGTAATTTTGAGCAAAATTTATATCAAAACGTGAGTTTTCAAAACTAAAAATCGCAAAATCTCTTTCCTGCGTGGTTTTTCGCATTAGTATTCTATTCTTAGCCATATTTGATCAATTCCCTGCAAGGAATCGCAAAACGGGCAATGGCATCAGAAACCGCATGGCGCCTCTTTCTCTGTTTTGATCGGCGCGCGCTCACAGACTACAACTGCACTAGATCACGTTTCCCAGTACGGCCATCGTCACACCTCTCTCTCCCTTTCGCCCACTGTTCAATAGCACTTTTTGCCTTTCCAGCGATCTAATTAATGCCAAGCTGGATTATTCAGGCGGTCTTCGGTTCCGCTTCTCGCGACCGCAAAGTCCATCCAGTGCTCGCCGAGCAGTTGTCCTTTTCGGTTCCTCCAAAGTACAGCCGGCTTGTTTGCTCCGAATGAACCTTTTACGTACTGCAAAAGTCCGTGCTTTAAAGATGAAATGATGTTGACGCCATGGGCAGCGATGTTCTAGCTGTTTTCTGTGCCTGCCACCCGCGTCGGCGTGGAAAACATGCCCTTTTCGTTGTGAGATCTCGGAGACATTGACGCGGCGTTGTTGTTGTTTTTCGGCAAATTGCGCTCTGTGTCTTATCTTACTTCACCTGGGTCCCGACGCGATGGCTGAAGTTCCGCGCGCACGCTCGGTGGCGCCACCCTGTTTCGGCGCACTCGTCGATCGCGATCAGACCACCGCCCCGAACAGCTGGCCCTAGCCACACAATTCGGCGACTTTTTGGGCGACCCTCCTTGTGTGCGCCCGATTTGGCCGCTCTGCACCGCTAGTTCTGCAAACCTGACCAAAACCCACAAAAACCCCATTTTTTCAACCTTTCACAGTTTGAAGTCCCAGGTTCATGTTTTTTCTAAGCAAGATACACATTTTTTTGATCTAATCTATTGGTTTGAAGATGTTTGAGCCCCATATTACCCCCATTACAGCCTACTTTTATTTATACCTCAAGGGGGCGGGGCCTAGGAACTACCTCGCGGCGCCCAGCCTTTCCCACGCCGCACCACAGGCTGAAAGCAAATTTACCGCTAAAATGAGCAATTTCGCTTTTTTTGTTAGAGTTCTGAGCTTTTTACTGAAAATCCCAATTTAAAATGAACTTTTCCGCTATTAAACCCAAAATGACCTCGCCAGCCTCTCGTAAAGTTCATGGAATGGCCTTGGCTCCGTTCCAATGGCCGCGGGGCGCACTCCCGTAAAGTTTCAAAGCGCGCTCTCAAACAAAAAGTCTTGTATCCCATTCACACCAGAATTTTCGCGCAAACGCCTCAGGCGCCTCCCAGGAAAGATAACATCCCGATTTCCAGCCGATCTTGTCTTTTCTCATCGATTTCTTGATTTTTTGCCTTAAAATTTCAAGAAATCCTAGATTCTATGGTAGAAAATGTACGTTTACGCCCTATTGGAGAAGATTCTGTTGTATTTCAGGGACCTGTTGGTGGGTAAATTGAAAATTTATACTCAAAACTGACATTTCAAAACTAAAAAGCGACTTTTCAGGCCTCACACGTGTCGAATGCCATCCTTGCTACACCCTACTACACACAACCGGCTGTGCCCGCCGTCGACGCGCAGCCCGATCGGCCAATCGGTTACGGTGCCTTCGGAGTAGTATGGTAAGTTTTATTTTCGCTCCGGGACCCAAGGGGATCGATTTATTTTCGAAGTAACAGTAGTCATCTCACAGTCATATGTCTCAGCGCGTGGTGATGTTTTGTGTTTGCTCAGAGGGCGTCTGGGTGAGATGGCGAGATCAAACGACCTTGCGAGCCAGAGAGCCCCCGAAGAGCAAATATCGATTGATTTGATACGAATTTTGGGATTTTAGAGCGAAAAACGCCATTTTTCAGCGAAAACGGCTTTTCAATAGACGCCCGCGCTCAAAACGGTCCAAAGTCACTGCGGCGGCTCGCGCTCCAATGGCCTAGTGGCTAAAGCGGCGGACTCTCACTCGAAAGGTCCCGGGTTCGATTCCCCCAGCGTGCAAACTTTTTTGCCAACCGTTTTCAAACTAAATATCATGTTTTCAGGGCAGTGACAGATCCTCGAAATGGCAGACGGGTCGCTCTGAAGAAAATGCCGAACGTCTTTCAAAATCTCGCCTCCTGCAAACGGGTTTTCCGCGAGATTCGCATGCTCTCCTCTTTCAAACACGATAACGTAAGAATTCCTGGGATTCCATTTCTAAAATGTCAAATTTCAGGTTCTTTCCCTTTTCGATATTCTTCAACCTCAATCACAGCACTATTTCCATGAATTGTGAGTTTTCCTTTCTATATGAGTTTTATGACGTCATTTTGAACGGAGAATGACGTCACTTGAGGATTTGGACAAAAACGTGGATTTCCACAACCCGGAGGTCATTTAAATGTGCGGTAAATGGGGGACACGGGGCCGCCGGGTTTATGTGAATACCACGAGCGCGCGCGGGACTTTCGCTCTCGACGGGACCACCCGGAACTTTCTTCTTCTCAACGTCGCGACAGATGGGGGCACAGCTGCCAGTCGGGTGACCCTTTGGTGCCAGACACGGGCGGACCTTAAAAACAAAGCGGATGAGGAGTCATTAGGAAGGGTGGATGGCTGGCACGGCCGTAATCAAACAGAAAGGTATTTGCATACCGGGCGCCATATTAAAAACAGTTCCGGGTAGGGAAATTACAAAGGGGATCGTGAATCAGGGATCCAGGCCAACCTTTTTCAAAGAAAAATCGCAAAATTTCAAAAACCGAAACTTTTTATAACATTAAACTGCCAAAAATGGGTTAAAACGCCCTGAGTAGTCGTTTAAGCCCCCTAAAAGCCCCAAACCTTCCAAACTTGAACATAGCCATGTTGGGTCTTTTTTAACTCCCCTTAACCCAATGATTCCAAAAATTTAAGTTGTTCGCTCTAAATTATAAAGTCCGGAGAACAACACCTCATTTTCTTGTTTCAGGTACGTATTGACAGAGCTGATGCAGTCCGACTTGCACAAGATCATCGTCAGCCCCCAGGCTTTGACAGTCGACCACGTCAAAGTCTTCGTCTACCAGATCCTCCGTGGATTGAAGTACCTCCACTCCGCCAACATCCTGCACAGGGACATCAAGCCAGGAAACTTGTTGGTTAACAGCAATTGTATCCTGAAGATCTGCGATTTTGGTTCGTCTAACTTATAAAACGTCTTCTATTAGAAAAATTCAGGTTTGGCCAGAATCTGGGACTCGAGGGAACGGCAAAACATGACCCACGAGGTTGTGACGCAGTACTACCGCGCTCCTGAGCTCTTGATGGGCGCCAGGAGGTATACAGGAGGAGTTGATATCTGGTCTGTCGGATGCATCTTCGCCGAGTTGTTGGCCAGGAAAATCCTCTTCCAGGCGCAGGGACCCATTGAGCAGGTAATTTTACTCTCTTTCTTGGCTTTTTTTTACACCGAAAACAGAACGAAACTTGGTAAACCAAGCTAATTTGCACTTTTTGATGCGAGAACCTTTTTGTTGTCTCGATTTCAAGTCGTTTGAGTCCCATATTGAGGCACTTCGCGCTAAGTAGTTTTCCTTCAATGCCGGCGGCGCGTTAGGCGCGCGCATTCCACCAAAGGCGATGGTTTCAGAATAAAGGCGTTATGGGGCTCATTCTTCTTGTTTAAGCAAGTTCAACCCAATTTTTCAGTTGAATCTCATCGTCGACCTTCTTGGAACCCCCAAACCCGACGAGATGCGAACAGCCTGCGACGGCGCCCGCAACCACGTCCTTCGAGGCCCTCTCAGAGAACCCCAGCTGTACCGCCTGTACCAGCTGAACAGCTGCATGACCGACGAGGCTGTTCATCTCTTGACATCCATGCTCATGTTCGACCCTGAGAAGCGCTACACCGTCGAAATGGCCCTGAACCATCCTTACTTGATCGAAGGACGTCAACGATTCCACAGCTGCATGTGCTCATGTTGTCACACCAAGGGCAACCAACGTCACTACACCACCGACTTGGACCCAGTGGTTAGTCATGTTCACAGTTTCTTTTCTAATTTTGGAAATTTCAGCACGAGGCGCCGTTCGACCCCAAGTGGGAGAAGGACATCTCCAGGCTATCCATGTACGAGCTCCGCGACAGGATATACAAATTCGTTGCTGAACGTGCCTCAATGCAGCCTACACCCCTCTGCATTAACCCCAAATCAGCAGCCTACACGAATTTCACTTCGTAAGTTACTTTTTCATCACTAAACTTCTTTAAAAGCAAACAAGCTTTGTTATAACTGTGAAAAACAGTTTTTCTGAAGTGCGATGAGTTGTTTGAGCCCCATATTGGGTACCCGCGCGGGTGATCGATTTTCCTTCCTTGCGCGCAGTGCGCGGCGCGCGCTTTCGGATGTGAACATTATGACGTCATAATGAGGTCATGTGGGTGCTTGTTTGACTCGCAGTGACCGTTAGATTTCAAAAATCATAACTATTTTGCTTTAAAACAAACGGCATGAGCGAAAAGTCAATTATCCATTTGAAAAAAACACGATTTGAATGCATTCCTGGTCCTTTTCGTTAACTTATTTCTGATTTTTCAGGTCATCGGTAGCACAACCATCAGAACTACCGCCTTCACCCAACCAATGGGATTGACGACCGCCCGTGCGCGATACGCCTGGGAACCGGTCCCCTGGCGTGCCTCCCCCCGTGGCTCTTCCTATTCAATAGTCGCCGATTGTGATTCCTCTTTCGCCCGTCGTGCTTTCATCCTACAGTAACCCCTGCACATACCGCAGTCTTTCATGCGCGGCCCTGGCCGGCCGACCCAAACACCTTTCCTTCCCGACCGATTATAACTATATTGTTTTTTTTGTTTTTCAAAAACCTGTGTTATGTATTCATCAAATGTGTCTTGTAGCTCTCCATTTGGCTGGACCCCTTAAGTGTACATAGCCTGCCAAGCGATCGGGCCATCCCACTGTTCCTGGGTACGGTATTAGACCTTTTCTCTTTTTTCTTGATTCCACTAGATTACTCGCAGAGTGCTTTCTCTTCGGAACCGAGCCCGCGCGTGAAATTCAAAATTTCCCGAGGCTCGGCACCGCCCGTCGCGTAGGATAGTCGCCCCTGAACCAAGTCGGATAGTTTAGCTATTTATCCCTTCCTTGTCATAATATCTCGTCTTTTTGGCTGATGATCGTGTTTCACACAAAATAATAAACAAAATTTACTTGTAAACTGGGTTTT
>LNBV01073369.1:0-19264 GCA_001513535.1 Oscheius sp. TEL-2014 | reverse complement strand
CACACACACACACACACACACAAATTCTGTTTTTCAGCCGGGAAGATGTTGACACTAAAAAGTAGTACGGTATCGATGACTCCCGTAAAATCATTCCTCGACGGCCCTGGTGACTACATTTTCACTGCGAATGTGACTTCCTCAACTATACAATGGTCTTGTATCCGTTATCTGCTACTCATGGAAGGACCTACAACACCTAAATCGGGTCCAATTACTACTCCAGCGGTGGATGGATCAGACAAATTGAAAACTACCACGAAGGATGCCAGCGGATCTGATGGTGGAAAAAGCACGACTACGACAACCGTCCCTGGAAGCGGAAACAACGGGACAGGAAGTGACAATGGGAACGAAGGATCAGGGAATGGCGGAACTACTAAAGGAACCAATTCTCAATTAGGAAAAACCACTCAGGTTGACTAGCCAAGTGAAGAAAAAATGTATATTTACAGAAACCAAAGCCTCAAGTAACAATGAGTCCCGAGAGCCAAAAAAAGATTGACGAAGTTTCGAAGATTCTGGAAAAGGTCCAAAATCCAGAAGCCATCAAAGAAATGTGCAGCAAAAATAATTCGGATTTGGCTAAGGCTTATGGAGATCTCAATGTTGGTTGTCAGAAAAATGTTTATTTTCGAATTTCCAGGATGAGGAAATGAAGACTATTGTGAAAACGACTCTCGATGGTTCAAGATCAGTAAGTGATTGATATGTTTTGAGAGAGAGATAGAGATAGACAGAGAGAGGGAGAGAGAGAGAGAGTCTCTTCTTTTTGTAAGTCTGACTGTATTTGTGAGAAAGTTAGTGAAAGTGTAAACGCCGCCTTCAGACGAACTCCAACCAGACGAAGGATGAGCTTGTGTCAATGTTGAAAAACAGCCATGGTTGTGCTAATGAAAAGATGGCTGATGTACTGAATGAGGCTCTAAAAGAACTGGCATCTTTGCCAATTGACTCTCCTGAATCGTTGCTGAAGATCCTCGATGAGCTTCAGACAGCTTTGGACTCCAGTGCTGGAGGATCGATGGGAAGCGACAAGCCCGACCGAGTATGTATTAAAAACTTCAATTAAAAGTAACTGTTTCAGGCTCTCGAGGGAGAATTCCCCGTGCTCTACGGAACTGTTGAAACGGAGAAGTACAACTTGATCAGTACCAGAAGTACCGTGCGAGTGGCTGGAAAGCTGGCATACATCAGTGGAGACATTCGACCGACATGGCTGCAGACGGGATCAGCCACGGTAATTATTATGAAAGCTAAAAAAGACGCTTTTACAGGTTACCTACGATGGGACTCAGAGCAAGATGACGGGAGAGTACGGTGGGAATGCCCTTTCTGTAGCCCCACTCACAGTGTCGGAGATTAGAGCATTGAACAGACAGCAGGTCTTCTCGAGGATGAATGGAGACTTCAGCGTAAGTTGTAGTCGGATACGAACTAAATAGTAATATTCAGTCACTTGATTCTGGTTTCGAAGAATATCCTCGACATCTGATTGTTTGGAACGCGACTCATGATAAACTGGGAGACCCTGAACAGATGCTCAAGAAAGCTGCGGTGACTGCATGGATGGGTCTCGAGGGAGCTAAGATCAAAGCAGTGGGTTTTTGTGTTCTTCTCTTTTTTGAACAATGCTTCAATTTCGTAAAGGAGGGGGAACACAACTATAAATTCCTACTATGGCATCTAATTTTAAAAACTTAAAGTTGCTTTAGGATGGTGCTCGCCTCAGAAACATGGTCGGCGTGTCGGCGGAGGGTTTGACGGTATTTGTGAAACTTCGGGATGCCACTGTTAAAGTCTCTTACGGGTGAGTTTATAAAATAAACACCGAAATATTACATTTCAGAGCGGGAATAGCGAAAATTTTGGAGATAAATGAAAAAGCATGCATTCTTCAGTACGACAAAGCAGATCCTATGGGAGATATTCCGGCGAGCCTCCTCCCAGAACTTCAGAATCCCGTTGTCATTGAAAGTAAGGGCCTTATATCTACTTTTGACAGTAAGGCATTTAGACGTCGACTGTTCCCTTCTGGAGACTTCTACCTTGACTTCTGAAACAGCCCTCAGACCTGCCAACCCCTCTCATCCCCTGGTCATTGCAACAGTGTTTCCAAGAACAGATCTCCAAGAGATCATGCCGCAAAATGAACCTGTTTCTGCTACAACTCTGCCATTTGGAGAAGCTGGAGCAGTTGATCAAATGCTGCTAAAGGTGGACACGGGAGTGCCTATTCAGATCCAAGGACAGGTAAGACAACTCAGTTTAGGATACAGTGGTTCAGATAACTGTAAAAGAAGAGATCACAACGTTAACATCGCCAGCCACTGTTCAGTACACAGGAAAGGACTTTCAGTTCATGTACGGCCCCGAGAACAAGAAACTGTATCTGAAAGATGTCAAGTGGACGGTGGGTTGTGAATATGACTTAGGACAGTTAGTTTGTAGGTGGCAGCTGTTGATGGAAAGACCTGCCTCATTATAAAATCGGCATCGTTTCAAAATCCCACTGAACCACACATTCGGTAAGTGACTCTGAAAAGGAGACACGTGAAAGGGAGGCGCGCTTAGCAGACAGACTAGTAAAATAATTAGGGGGTAGGGGAGATTTTGTATTGAAGTGAACTACTTGTAGAGAAAAAAGCAGATAAGATTAAAATTATTAAAATAAGAGATGTGAGCTAGCATAGACTATGAAACATCCAATTAGGAGACTCAACATGCGTTTAGGACCGAGGTGGAAGTGAGTTCTACGGCTACCATCTACCTAAGCGGCGGACAGATCCTTCGGAACGGAAGCCACGGCTATTTGATCATCGATGCAGTGATCAACCACACGGGAGTGCTGCCGCCTGGGGCTATAGGTAAACGCTGATCTCTAAAAGCATTCAACGTGTTTTAGATCTGAATGCCCAAAGCCTCCTGAACCAAGAAGCCCAGAATCTGGTAATGGATATTCTCAAGGGCACCGCTGACTTCTTGAAAGCAAATGCGTCGCAAATGACAGAACAACAACTGAATGACGTTTGATTTGAAAGACAAAAAGAGGTGATTCTGTAATTTCAGACGGCATCAAAACTCCTCAACATGGCTGGATCTGTGATCGACACAATGATCAACTCTTTGAACAATCCACTCACATCGGATCTAGACAAGAATTTCGCACTGGAAAAGTCTAACTACGACGACATCTTCAATGTCCTGCCAGATGATGCAGGTAAAGAGAAAATTTTGGAGGGAGAAAGGACAACAACACTGGACCACAAAATAACAAAAGTGTAGTTGGATTCCAACAACTTTTTTCATTTCTGGAATGAGCCATCGTTGGCATCACGAGAACATATACGTAGGGCAGTAAATCTATAGAGCTATTAAAATAAGCGAAGATGGTTCTCAACATTGTAGAATGTGGAGTGTCCTAGGAAAAGCATGATTTGAAGCATACGTCAAACTCAATCCCAACAAATATCGATTTGAACTGCAATCTGTGTGGGGCAGGGCAGGGAACTCGCTGTTTTGGCGTTTTCTGTCCAAATGTCTAAATATGTCTAAATAGATGACAGGCTATCGCGGGGACGGGACCGGATGCCAAAGATCCTTGCATTGCGTTGTGCTATCCTTCGAAGAGCCTAAATCATATGATTCATGTTTAGGTGACATCCGTTATGTCGAAGAGTACACGGAAGAAGAATGGGCCAAAGAAGCTACCAAAATTTCTCAGGAAAACATCGTATGCCAATTCTTTTTCTTAATAGCACTCTATTAAGGCTCGTAAAATGGCAAAACAGTTGAAAGAGACAATGGGAGCCATTGGAGACGGCTTGGCAGAGAGATACTTGGACAACGCCCCCTACCTCGTGGAGATGACCAGCGGAGCAGCTTCTTTGGTCGAAGCTGGAGGAAATGCGTCGGTTCTCTTTTCTCAAGAATACATGTGCGACGAGTGGCTGGTTTGAAAATATCGGGCTTTTTTCAATATTTTTTCCTTAGACCCGATTCCCTCCAAAACTCTCGGACTTGAACATCAAAAACCTTACGGAGACAGATGTCTTCCGTGTTTCGATGTACTGCTACAAACAGAACCCTTACGCGTACTCTGCCAACTACAAGCCTTTGATTACATCAGGAGCAGTGGATATCACTCTGAAGACGGCAGACGCTAAAGAGATTCGAGTCATGGACTCTCCGAAACCTGTGATGATCAGAGGAAAGAGCGATGAAATGATGGGATTCGGAAGTGTTGCGACCCCTGGCCCATTCCACGAAATACAAGTACTCGATGTTCGAACATTCAGAAGCAAAGGATGGAACTTCTCCGTTGAGATTGAGGTAAGTAAAGATTTGCGTTAAAATAATAATATTTCAGATCCAACCGGAAAACTTCCAGAAGATGGTTCCTGGAACGTCAGGCCACGTGTACGTGTCCTTCCAAGGAGTTCCTGGTCCTCTTCCCTGCAACCACGATTTCCATTTCAAACTGGAGCACCTTCACAGCCTCAACACCTTCTTCATGGACTCGGCAAAGCTTCAAAACGCCTCTGGGCTCTTTTACATCGGCGTTGGAGTTCGAGTGCCTGAGGCGACTAACATGACGGTCAACTACACGATGGACGGAGAAATGTGGTATATGCTGAGAGGTAAGAAATCGTCACAAGCTCTTTATTCTAGCTATTTTTTCAGCCATGAAGTTTGACTACCGAGTTCGAGTACTTACAAAAGGATGTTATGCTTTCAACGAACCTGCCGATCGGTTTAGTTCGGAGAGAATTTCGGCAAGTTTTGCATGTCTCCCCTCTTTTGATCTACGCTGTGTTTCATAAGTAAAGATGCACTTTTCAGAACATTTCAGACTCTTAATGAGTTTAAGAGATAATTTAGCGTGAATCATTCAATTCAGTCCTTCAGAAAAGATTCCTTTTTGAAAACCCGATACACACTAGAACAATTTCCCCTGAAACGAAAGAGCCGAGTCATAACCTTTCAAACTCTAAAACTATATAGGAAAAGTGAACAAATACTCATGAAACAAAATGTAAAACTAACTCTAAATCAAGTTTACATTTCTTCACAAGTACAATTCCAGTCTTTGGAAATCCTAAGTGACAACCACGTGCAATGTGCCTCCCATCACCTGACCATGTTCTCCATTGGCATATTCGACCCCGATGTCCCTGTTGATTTCTCCTACGAGTATGTGGAAGACGTGAAGCCCGTAGGTTCCATTATCTTTATAAAAACAACTAAAGATTGTAGATGAACGTGCATCCGATGCTCTGCACCATCTGCATTGCCATTTTCTTCATAACGGTCCTCTTCGTAGACTACATGTCTGACCAGAAAGATTTGGACAGAGGAATGCTAAGGCACATGATTGACAACAGAAGAGTGGACAAGTACATGTACGTGGTAGTCGTCGAAACAGGACATCACATGTTCTCGTCGTCGGATTCAAAGGTTAGCTCTTTTTGCTCTTATAACTATTTCTGTAGATCCGCATGAACTTTACCGGAACTGAAGCAGAAGCTGTGGGACGCCGGCTAGAAAGCTTTGAAGACAAACAACTGGGATCTCCGCTTTCCTGGGGACGCATCTCCCGCTTCATTATGGCAACCCGATGGTTCTAAACTTTTGAAATTGCAAGTAGTTTTGTTATAGGTCCATGGGAGATCTACAATATCTTCGGCTTTGGATTGAAACCCCTGGAAATAAGCATCGAGAGTCGTGGTTTTGTAGTCGAGTGGTGGTCAAGGACCTTCAGACCAATCAAAGATTCTACTTCCCTGTTGAGAATTGGCTCGGATCGAATGCAGGCGACGGAGGCACGGAGAGACTGGCTGAGGCTGTTCCCAAGGTAGAGTTATCGTACACTGGTTTGTCTGATTTTGGTGAGTTTTTGACCCCTCACTTCTATTGGTATGTGAAATTTGAGCAGTGAGTTTTGGTCTTCCAAGTTGCTCACACACACACACACACACACACACAAAACACCACACACACACACACACACCACACACACACACACACACACACACCAATTTCACTTTTTTTGTCCCGTATAAGATAAATCCAGCGGTATTTTAGGAGAAAAATCTGAAAGAGGCATGCAGATGGAACCTTCTTTGCGAAACCATTTCCTACATTTCCATGTTCACCGGTACCACAATCTCAATTCAATTTAACCCAAAATATCTTCAGGAGGAGGAGGCAGCGGTCGTCACCGGGTGGAGAGGTTTACTCAGTCAATGTCTCTCTGTTGGTCCATCTTCCTTGCCCTGTTCTTCCAGTCCCTCTTTGCTTTCCTCCAGGAATACGACTACGTCGTTGGCAATATCTTCGGATACAAATTCGAACTCTGCGATGTGAGTGTTTTTTTCTATACAAAACTGATTATCTTCCAGTTGCTGATTGCCGTCATAACGGCAGTGATGGTTTCAATCTTCTCGTGTTTCATGCCATTTGTCATCAGTTCCGTCATGTCAAAGGAAGATGAGTTAACCGTCAAGTACTACAATGACAGATTCAAGGGATACAAGGTAATACAAACAAATTTAAACGGAAAAGATAATTTAGACCCCGAAAAAAGACCGGAAACATGTGGTCGAGGTACTTCTTGTGACCTTGCAGCAGAGCGTTCTTCTCATATGCTTCATCGTTTCTGTCGTTGTGAGTTTTTTTTTCAATGAAGTCCTTTTTGAGTTTTACATATGAAATATAAAATTTGTTTTTAGCTCGGAACAAAGCTGGCCCAGGACAACGCAAAGGCCTTCATGCGTCGGATCACAGTTGCGTTTGCCCTTTGGATGTTGTTCATCGAACCGCTGAAAGGAGTTCTTCTGGCGCTGTGGATTGTCAAAAAGAAGCCCGATCACAACATCATAAGTTCAACTGAATCATCATGGCTGAACATCCAACCACCCGACAGCTTCCCAAGTAAGGTTGAATCTTAAATACCTTACCGTCCTTAAGGATGCGACCCAAACAACCGTGACTCGACCGTCGGGACGACCTACGCCGATATGGACCAGTTGCAGAAGACCAGAGACTCCAGAATGAAAGAGGAGAAGCTTTTCCACACAATGAGAGAAGTGCTGCTCCTTGTGGGCGCACTTTTCGTCTTCGCCGGACTTGCCTTCGCCAGTAGGGATACCGGAGGCTACTACTACCAGATGGAACTACGATCTACACTCAATGTCGACCCCCCATCGAAGCTGGCAGTACCATTCGATCGAATTGACGCGTTCATGGAAATTCTGAACGCCGATAAACATTGGGGATGGGCGCAGAACAGCTTAAGCAAGGGTCAGTTGGTTTAGCTGTCATTCTATCCCTTTCTCTTTGCATCTGTCTTTCTGACTCTCTGACTCTCCAACTGTCTGTTTCTGTTTTCATTTCTTTACTTTTCAGCCCTGAGAGCCACTTGGTACGACGGGAAACCTGCCTTCGGAATGAGAGGCTTCATCAACGACAAAGTGTCGCGTGCCATGGGAAATGGAGTCGTCAGGCAAATTCGAGTAGCTCCGAAGGCTCCATTGAAACTCGCCAACATCTGGACCATCACTTCGTTTGATCTCGATGAAGCGTAAGATTTTCAGGAACAGGAATAAATTACTTATAGCGGTTATGAAACTCGATCCTTTGGACCTGGATGGACTATAACCAATGAAACAAAGCCTGAATACAGCTACAGGACATCGGAAAGTCTAATGAGTAGGTTTTAAAACAAATTGAATTCTAAGGAACGTTTTAGACACGGCAGTGCAAGGAGAGTTCGCCAAGTACAAAGGAGGCGGCTACGTGATGAGTCTCTCAGGAACTACGAAAGACATGGCTGCTCAATTTGGAAAACTTCGGAATGAGGGATGGATTGATAATGTGAGAAAATCTGAATATGGGCACAAATTTGTTCTAGAGGACGAGAGCTGTGATCGTCGAGTTCTCTCTCTACAATGCCCAGGTGAACTACTTCGCAGTGGTTCAGCTGATGGTGGAGTCGAACAAGGCCCGTATGTTGAATGACTTGGAATAGGTCACTGATCCCTTTAAGATTACCGCTTCCCAGCCGTCTGGGTGGAGTGTTTCCGACTCTTCAAGTACCAGGGACCCATGGGCAATGTCATCTGGGTTTTCGAGGTAGGACATGTTTATTGTATGAAATACAAGTCATATCGAGTAGGTAGAAAGTTTTGTAAAGTGGTTAGAATGCTTTTTAAGCGAGTTTTAATGTAAGTAGCCGGTTTCTACTGCGCACTCATAGGAAATGATAAATTTAATTCACATTCACATTATATCGAAAGTTAGATATTTCAGAAATAGTAATTCGTAAACCAAAAGTAAAAGCCTCCCTACGCTTGCCTTTTGGGTTTTGGGTCTTCGGCCGCCTAAAGAAGTCCCTCTCAGATACGTTGGCCACCTGGGGCCCTTAGCAGTCTAACGTGGGCAGACGTGAACGCTTGGGTTAGGAAGAAAAGATCGGCCGGGAACCGCTCTGGCGCGGAGCTCTTATAATAACCATTTGACAGGCTGTAGACGGACTAGATCAAAACCCAATTTTGAATTATAAGTTGCCATCGAACTCATTTCAGTGTCTCTACTTGGTCTACGCCCTTGTGATGTTCGTCAAAGAGATGATCTACTACCTGTACACCAGACAACGTATCATTGTTTCTGGTCGTCTTTCCTGGAACCCTGTGCGAACAATCCCCATCCTTCTCTTTGGGTAATAACCATTAATATGACCATTCTATTGTCATTTTTCAGAGATCTCAACTTCTGGCTGATCATCGACTTGGCCGTTGGCCTCCTCTCCGGAATGTCCATCGTCGCCTTCATGCTAAGGAGCATCCACGTGGCAGAAGCTCTGGAGATGTTTGTCGAGAACAACGGAAATGCCTACATCAACCTGGCACTACAAAGGGACATTGAGTTGGCATTCAACGTGTGCTTCGGAGGAGTCATCTTCTTCATCACTTGCAAAATGATCAGGATTCTACGGTAGGCCATCCATCTATTCCTATATTTGAATAGATTCAACCGACGCATCTCCATTCTTGCGGACACCCTCGACGCCTCGGCTGAAGACACGAAATACTTCGGACTGGCATTCTTCGTCATCTGCTGTGCCTTCAACGCCGCCTTGTTCATGCTAATGAGCTTCAAGATGGAACAGTAAGTGAAGTTGATGTGCAGCGCGTGCATTTTGTAATGATAGGGCAATATTCTTAAACGATGTTTCAGAATGTTGTCCAATCGATGCAAAACGCACGCGCTGACTTTCAACGAACAGGTTTCTCTTTTGATAGTCCATAGCAGAAAATATAGGAAATTGCATCAGTTGATTCTCTTTCCTCTGATCCTCTTCATTCCGAGTACTATGACTTTTGGGTAGTACATGACTGATCGCGACGGGACCCAGATCTAAAATTTCTTGAGAACTGAACGTTTCTTTGGAACGGTCTGTTATTTATATGACCTAAAACATTGCTATTAACTATTGTTGAACCTCTAACCACCGTTTTAAGTCGAGTTTTCCAATTTTAGATATCGAACACCAGTGGCGACATTCCAAACGACGGTGGCGGCAATGCTGGGCAAGTACATCATCAGGGACATCTACGAACTCTCCACCTTGGGTTGGTTTTCCTTCCATTCAGCCATAATTTATTTTAGGATCGACGTTTTTCATGATTTACATGCAATTGGGTACGATTGTGCTTCTCAACGTATACGTGATGATCATCATGACGGCCTTTGAGGAAGTTCGCAACGACCCCGCCAGACAAGCCAACGAGTACGAACTGATCGATCATCTGAAGACGAAGGCCAAGAGGGAACTGGGCATCTACGAGAGGGTCGACTGCCCACCCGCCGTTCTGCCAGACAAGGACAAGGAAAACCCAGTTGTGAAGAGGTACCTGTCGAAGGTAGGGTTGCACCGTTTTCGCAAACAACAGAGATTTAGGTGTTCTTCACATTCCAAAATGCACTCCGTACCAGAGAAGAACTAGAGCTGATTGGAAAAAATCCTGCCAAGGTGGGCAAGAGACCGCTCATCCGACGACCTGTCCCCAAGTGACCAACGGATACTGAAGCCCTCGAATGCAATTATATAACCATGGGATACTACAATGAATATTTTTTGGGTTAGACTGGTACGACTTATGGTTGGAAGGAAACAACGAGGGATGAAACGAATGAGCTCGAATAGAAACCGATCATCGCTGCGGGACCCAATGCCAAAAACATTTAACGCTGACAATGAACCATACTGTTAGAAAAATCGTAGAAAAGGAGACACATCAATCAAAGATTTTGAATTCACACGTGCCATGGCCTTACGTCACGTACCTCCGTAACATTTCGTGACCATCTCTCGCAATGGTCATTTTCCTGCTGTATCCCCCTTTAGCTGGTCTTCCGATGTGCTCCTCTGTCTCCACCGCCTCTTCCTTCTTCTACTCCGACCTGGAGATCGAGGCTCCTCGCCAGGTCTTCTCTGCCTTGTCGCTTCACAATACAAGTACTCCCTTTCTCAAACCCTGACACATTCTTTTAGTGGATGTTGCTTCTGACGCCGTGCTTCAGAAGGATGTTCCTGTGGAGGAGCTCCCTTCCTTCTACCACGTGTCCGATATGAACAAGGAGCCTGGTTGGTTCTCATCCTTCCCTCTGAATTCCCTATTTCTAGTGGCTGTGCTCCCCCGTCTGGCGCGTGTCCCTTCGCAGTACCAGTTGGAGTCTCTCACTGAGGTCTACGTGTTCGACATCCCCCGTCTCTCGTCTGCCGCTGCGAAGCCCGTTTCTTCTGAAGACGACCTCTCGGCTGAGACCGCCTTGGATTTTGAGGTGCCCATGGCCCAGCTCCTGCCTCGTTTCCTGCCCTCGGAGTACGTCTCCGAAGCTCTTTCCTCCTGCTAGAAAGGCTGTCGATGATGTTTGATCGCTTCCTATCGCACGGTCAACTTCATTTGAATAAGAGCCCTAGCGCCGACAACTGTCTTCTGCTATGCATACGCTCCAACAGTTGTCATAAACCCTTTGTATAGCCAAGTTCTCTGTTTGATCGATTCATTTTTCTTTGTTTCTTGTGTTAATGTTAGTTAGTTAGTCAATTAACGAAATTCCTCATGCAGTCAGTAATATTAACAAAACCATTTCCGTAGTTTTCTTTGTGTCACCATACTTATGAAACAACATTTATCTTTCTCCGTCATTTTCAAAAAGGCACTGTGGACCTCCAGTAAATACCATTTCCCTAATGAGCATTAGACGCTAAGGTTGCAAGAAATTGTATGTCATATAAGGTTTTCTGTGGAAATCTCGATAGGGTTGGGATATTCGAAGTCGTCTTCAGGCTGCAAAAGCGTCAAAATAGGCATAGTGACGGACTTGGACGGCTCCCAAAGCCTGATTTCAAAAACTCCCAAAGACATGTGGACATAATGGTACCCCAAGATTTCTTTCAGTTTTCCTACCCCCTTACCCCCCTTGCTGCCCACGTAGACTTGTTGCCGCCGAGTTGCTTTGTTGTAAACAAGACGAATTGGTAGTATTTGCACAGGCTATCTCATTCGCGCCGTGATTTGCGGTTAGGATATCTCAGACTTCAAAAGCTAATTGCTTATAAAGACATATGCTTGAAAGAGCTAATGGAATTTTGTCATAGAAATCGTCCGAAAAATGTGTAGAAAGAGTACAATAGACGTAATATTGGCGATTCGTAACCCTTAAAAAACTTGTCAAACCTTAGTTCAAGAGTGCAAACACTTATGGTCTTAGCCTACACAATTATGTCGTTTTAGCAGATTTGGGAATTGATTAGGGCCCTAAAATACCCTACTTGAATGGGGAAGCCTGTGAAAATACTCCTTTGCTTAAGGTTAGTCTCTTCAAATGATAGTAATGAGTCATATAAAAAATAAACAATTCCTTCCAGATTATTCAGAGAACAGTTAGAGCGCATCCTTCATCTTTGTTATCCTATTAAAACAAACTGAAAGGTTTCACTTTGGAGCATTCCTTTGAAAGAGTTCCAAATAGAATCAACCTTTGAATAATGATTTGAAGCGAAGGAAGGTCGATTGAAGACTATTCGGTTGAAATCAACTCTAACGTCACCTGAAAAAAATTGTTTTACTCAGCCCAATAAGAACGGGATATTCAAAATTGATAGCAGAATGCCTGTGGATGAAGGCTATCTGAATGTAGGGAGGTTCGAAGATGAATTACCTAGAATTCCCTCCACAATCTTTCTAAGAAAACGAAAAAGGAATGCTTTTTGCAACAACAAAAAACAACCCAGTCGCCACCCACGTGTTGTTAATTGCGCTGATCGCCGCTGTGTCCCCACCATTAATGCCAGTCGGCCTCCTCCGTATCTGATAACCTTCGACCACCCGTGCCTTCTTTCGCCAGATTATTGCATTTTGTAGTTTTACAACAATAAAAGCCGCATAATATAATCCTTTGATGCTCTTTTCTCCCTCAAATCCCCCGTCTGCACCCGTTTGACCAGCGGTCACTCGTCGTGTCTGCGTCTCTAACCCGTTCCCTCATCCGTCGATACTCCGTCGCCTCGCCCACCGCACACGGCGTTCCACGCGAAAAGTGAGAACCAAAGGGCAATCTGCGTGTTCCCACGGTTTGACTCTGGAATCAGAGAAAGAGAAAAGGCGAGAATCGGCAGCAAGGAGAAAAACCGAGTCGTTCTGGTCAGAAACCGCCTTTTGACCGATCACACCACACAAATTCCTATCCAACACCTATAGTACTCATTATTAAACCTATGTTTATTAGTATTCAGGCCTTCATTTCAACAGAAGTTTTGTTTTTCGCATATTTGTGAATCTTACCTTCAAAATACCTTGAATTGAAACCGCGAATAATGCTGAATTTTCAAAAAACAAAACAAATCTTTCATTACTACTTCAAATTATGTATTGATCTCTCACAGTTGCAACCCAAAATACAATGACCAGTCGCCCCTTCGGCATCGTAGATCTTTTCATAGATGTAATGGACAAACGCTGCAATGCGGCTGGCAGACACAACCTATCTTATCAAATTAGACAAATAAACTAGACTGTTTGCATGTCTTCTGCAACTTTTACACCACTTTAACTCCTAATTACGCGTTGAAACAACAATTTTTTATTGGCGATTTTAAATTCAACACATTTCAGATTTTCGACAGATTTCACGCTTTCTGCTTTTGAGTCTATTTTAAAACAAGGTAGTTAGACGCTTTTTTCATATTCCGCTTCGATGAATTCTATAAATGAAAATTATCCAAACCTGGTAAACGAAGGACATCCGTCCGTATTATCCTGCAAAAATCTCGCACTCCATTTTTTGAGAAGTAGGAGCTGACTTCTAGAAATTTGGGAATTTTCGCCATTTGTTCAAATAGCGTTTTTTTCAGCGATGTTTAATTTTTCATTTTCTTTTTGTCTCTCTCTCTCTCTATGCCTATCTCTCTCTCTCTCTCTCTCTCTTGATTGAGGCAAAGATGTAAAACCTCTTCCTCTGCCCATTTTTCGCATTCTTAGTCGACTGAACCCTTCTTCTAAAAACTTGTTCTCTGCGATCGACGGTTCATGATCATTACAACAATTCGGATAAAAAGTATTATAAAATGGTGTCAGGTTTGAGAGTAATGACCAAAACTTGATGAGAAATGAAAAAATCGGATTTTTAAATCATTTCTTGTAGAATGTGCTGCTTTTTATTGTTAACATTCCATTTTTAAAACAGACAAGCTGGTTTCTACAACAACTTTATATTTTTGAAAGCTTCCACTTTCAATTTTTCTGTAACACTTTATCATAGTGTGTTTCACTTTTTCACTGCAGTCTGATTCCAAGAACTGTGATTGGAACTGCAGCGATGAGCGCCGAAATCAAAGTTGTCACTCCCGATTATGGCAGCAATTTGTGTAACCCACCGCCCAAATATTAAGAAAAACCCTCTTTTTCCACAAAAATCTCTTTTGTTTTTGTCTTTCCTTTTTTAGCTACCGTACCCCTTGTGGTGATCATCCGTTGTTATGCTTTCCCCTAATTCCCGCCATCGGGGGCGTGATTCCCCCCCCCCCCTTCACCCGCCATTTCTCTCCTAATTGTCCGTCGCCTGTCAGTCGACCGAAGTCCTCCCACTCTCTTCAGATGACGGCTTCGCTATGGACGCGAAAGTCGAAGCGACTCATGGTCGGCAACATGTGCTGCTTGGCCCTCACGATTGAAGGACTCATGCGATCCAACATCAACATGGTACGTTATCACATGGGAAAATGCTTTCATTTGAGTCATATCACGAAAAACGTTGAGCCAAAATACACACTACGGTACCCGAAGAGACCTTGCTTTACCCATAACAGTAACATTTTTTTCGTCAACTTACAATTAGGCAATAGTCCTAACGCACTTTCTAATCACAGAAAACTATTGCGCCGTTCCCTCATGAAACGAAAGATCTCCGAAAAAGTACCATATACAAATAGATCGGGGACGAATCCATGCTGGGCCTTTTATTTTTACTCTCCAAATAGATTTAGACATGCTTAACACATTTCCTTATGTTTTACAGAATGCAGAGTTTAACAGAAGCATGTACAACACAAATTTTCCGAAAAGTGGGAATGGCAAAGTTTAGAACTGACAAATTAAGACATAGAAAAGATGCGATTCTAATATCTCCAAATCTCTATTTATTGAATAAACTATCGCTTCCAGAAACTACCGTATACACTATGTGATGTTATAGCCTTGAACATTCCGTAATATAATAAAACGATATGGGTTGAAGGTCCGTGAATGTGTGACAGCAGGCCGCCTATGGTATGTTTCCAAAATGTGAAACATGATTTGGCCAATTCCTAAAGTGCTGCGGTCACTGCATTCCACCGCGAAGAGTTGTGACAGCCGCTTGACATTCAAATTATCTCGTTCTCTTGATTACGAGGTCGCGAGGGTCGCGAGTACAAGCTAGCGAGTACAAGTGAGTGCAAGCATGCCCTCTTCGCACAATTGTCTTTTCACTTTCAGGAATTTAGTTATTTTCAGGCGATGGTGTGTATGCTAACCGAAAAGTCACTAGCCAGCACAGCTCAGACAACATCATCAACAGGATGTGAAATGCTGGATTTGAAATTTTTAGGCTATTCCAGCAAACCACCGGTATACTTCACTTTTTTAAGAAACATCTTGATTTCAGCCTGGAACCCTTGAGTGGTCGGCCTACGACAGGGCCTTTATTTTTACATCTTTCTACCTAGGCGGCCTATTCGCCTGTTTCTTTATCGAGGTTCCTCTACTCCCACACACGCCCCGTACATTTATTTCAGATGCTGAATCGTCGCTTTGGCCCTAAAAAGGTAGTTCTCTACGGAGCCATTGCCAATGTTCTTGGAACATTCCTAACCCCGATCATAGCCAGAGAACTGGGAGTGTTTGTGTTGCTCGTGGTTAGACTCATAATGGGCTTTGGCCAGGGCCTCTTGTGGCCTTGTATGAATGTTCTGGTTACCCACTGGTTCCCAGCCGATGAAAAGAGCACAGCCCTGGCCATCACCACTACTGGCAACCAGCTGTCTGTAATCATCGCCATGTTCGTGACAGCCGAACTGTGCCAGCTGCCAATGGGCTGGCCTATGGCATTCCATGTCTACGGTTGGTTGTTGGTACCAGTTTGCACCAATCGGTCATTTAGGTGTCGTTGGATTGTTCCTTTGCTGTTTGTGGATCAAGTATGTTGAAGACTCGCCAGCTGACTGCAAAGACATCACTCAGGCTGAATTGGACAGGATACACGGAGGCACTGGAAGAGTTAAACCCAGGGTGAGGAGAAAAACCCTTTTCCAAGTAGTAACACAAAACTACTTTTTCAAAAACTTTCCGCGTTCGATGTCTTTTCGGTAGATCACTGTCACCGCGGTAGGACCCAAAGTCGAAAATTCTTCATAAACAATGTTTGTGTTTCAGAAAGTAGCCTGGAGTGTGTTGTGCCGTTCTCCTTTGATCTGGGCGATCGCCGCCAGTTCCTTCGCCCACAATTACATCACAGTAGGTACCGTAACCTACCTCCCCCTCTACTACAAAACAGTCCTCAAACTCAGTCTTACAACGGTATTAATTCTAGCATTATGCGTGACTTTCATCTTTCAGAACGGTCTCTTGTCCGCCCTGCCCTTCGTCTTCCAACTAGTTTCTAAATTCCTGTATGCGGGATTTGCAGACGCTTGTAAGAAACGCGGTTATCTGTCTTTCACAACTGTCACAAAGATTAGCAACACCAGCGGTATGGGTAGTTGAGTTGACAAAAGCTCTGTTTAGCCTCCTTCGGTCTGGCCGTCTGTTTCCTTCTTCTCTGTTTCTGTGATTGCTCCAACAGACTGTTGGCAGTTGTCCTCATCTGCCTTGCAATGGCTTTTGTCTCCGGATACGTTCCTGGCTACAACACTAGCATTGTGGTTGTAGCTCCAGCACAAACAGCGGCTGTTGCTGCATTCTCGAGGGTTTGGGGACAGGTACGCATTTGTAAGAGGCCTCTCTCTCTCTCTCTTGTGTCGGTTCCAAAACCTCCAATTCTTTGTACTCGTGTGCCTCCGTCTTTCTTTAACTCCAAAGTTTTGCTTTTCAGATAGCAGCCACGGTGTCCCCGTACCACATCGGATCCATGACCAAACAAGGTCTTCTGTCCGAGTGGCGTTGTATCTTTGCAACAATTTTTGTTATTTGTGTAATAAGTGGAGTTCTCTTCCAAATCTATGGCTCCGGTGCGTCTTTTCTCTCAATTTCTTGCAACAATCTCTTTTAGCCGAAGAGCAAGAGTGGGCCAAATCTCGTGAGCCCGTGTTGATCTCTGCGGAAGAGGAGAAGGCGGCGGAGGAGGGGACTGCCACCGCCTGAGGGTTGCCATGGCGACGGGGCAATGTCCGGCTGGAGCGCCTCCGTCTACAGCGAGCCGTCGGCCACAGGCTCCAGTCTGCTGGCACAACTCGACGCTTCGCTGTTCGAGGGAGTGCCTATGCAGGGTGAGCGACCTTCTTGCTAACAAAATAGTAAGGCACAATGAGAAAACTAGATAGAGCAAGGGTATCACAGAGATTGTAGAATGCTAACGGGTGTAAACATTGAAAAAGAATCAACATCAATTAGTGAATCTTCAGATGCTGTGCTTGAGGCGGAGGCTCGTGAGTGGGCGTCTCGTTTCGTGCATCTCCGCGTCCTGGGTGTCTCCTGTCGTCTCCATGACCCTCTGCCTCCCGTCCTTCAGCCAGTCGTTGTCCGCTCTGCCGCCCTCTCCCGTCCAAACTTTCTTCCTCCTCTTCAGAAAAAATAAATCCTTCTATCAATCCTTTTTATTCTGAAATTCTTCCAGCGTTGTTCTTATAATTACCAAATCGCTTTTAAAAGGGTGAAATTGTAATTTGAAGCTTGCAGTTTCTTGTTATTTTTGAATTTGAATCTAAACCTTTCAGGATTCTTGGTGAGTTTGTGTAGCAGGCAAATGAATATTTGCGTTAATAAAGATAATCTGCTCGCGAGGTAGATAAAAAAGAGGGGACTGTACGTGGAATCGGTCTTGTAACCTAAAGGTTATCCTATACTTACACTACCCGCACGCTAATTTTAGCTCATTTACACCTGTCAATACCAATTGTGCTGTCACATGCTCTTATAATCCTAGTCAATCCTACATGGGCCAAAAAGTGGCATTATACTCTTAGCCAATGCTACTTAGACCATAAAACGACCACGCCTTTTGTAGACCACTATTTTGATGTAATTATAGGTTATTCGAAAATCAACATCAGAATGTTCTCACTTATTTACAATAATCGCCAAAGTACGGTTGGCGGCGACTACACGTGTTTGTAAATTTGCTCCATCTAGTAGGAAGCGTAGAGGTAAAGCTTGCACGTCACCACACATGGTCATTTCCTCCTCCGTCCGTCCCACATTGCTTCTCGAGAATAGCAATATGAAGAGGCTAGCATAATGAATGAATAACAAAACTATCTTTACAAAACACTGAAACCAAATACAACATACATTTCTTAAGCTGTACCGCGGTTACAGCGAAATTTCTTCGAACACAATTAAAGTATCCACGGAATAACTTTAGATTGAACATTACAACAGTTCAATGCAATGCCCATGTACGAATTTACTCTAAATCCCTTGAGAATCACAAGAGGGTGTATAGAAGAACGGAGAAGACGGTGGTCGCCGAGAGATCAGTTGCAAAGCCTTCGACATCATCTCTTTCGTCCTCGTCTTCGTTTTCATTGTCATCAGCCAGCGGATATTCCGTAGCCCCAATGTCTCCTTTCACAGTGTTCAACCGTTGTCTGGATGCAGCTGCGGAGCTGCCTGTCGAGGTAATTTTATCAAATGTTTCCGTGACATTTTGAGGTTCGGTTACCTGCCAACGATGTTTTCATAAAAGTAGTGTATATTACCTTAGTGTCAGTTATCGTAGCAATTGTGCTGCTAGCTACAGTACCCTTAACTGTCACCGTCGTAGATTCTTTACGCTTTGTAGAGGCTTTAGTGGTAGTCAACAGAAGTTTAGCCTTGGATCCAGTTGTTCTTTTCTCAGATGCAGTCGTGGTTTCATTCAGTGTATCAGTTTCATTGTCTGCGTTTCTCGCAACCCTCGTTCGAACGGCGTTGCACAAGTCGTATCCACAACATTCAACCGTCGCAAGAACCTGAATTCCCTTTTATACTCAGAAGACAGGAGCATTTCTTACACAAGTGTCTTCAGAGGTTACACAACCAGCCTCCGTCCTGATATTGTGCTCAAGAATCCTAAAATTGAAATGAAATCATTTTAAAATGCACTTACTGGAAGCAACGGGTGCCACAGCCGCCTACGGTCTCGTTCTGGCCTTGTTCTTGGTAGTAGCATTGAAGAGAAGAGGCAAGCGAAGGAAGGAGGAGAAAAAGGAAAAACAACCGACTGGAAGACATATGAGTGGAGAAGGAAATGAAGGTCCGCTATTAGTAATTGGAATGAGTTATGATTCAAATTCTAGAAAGTAGGAGGGTCTTCTTCGATTATGCAGAAAGAAATCAGTAAAACAATAGCTGGTCTAACCATAAAGGCTAACGTCATTGTGCACAACAATTCAACAGTGTCTGAAGGGGTTTGTTTTGGATGATTAAAATTAAAATACACACCTACATTGAAACATTGAAGTAATGTGTGGCGAAGAGTTGCCTGGATAGTCTGCATTAAAGCGACCATCAGGGGCCTTTTC
>LNBV01072118.1:277-13699 GCA_001513535.1 Oscheius sp. TEL-2014 | reverse complement strand
TCTCTCTCTCTCTCTCTCTCTCCATCTAACTCTTTTTAGCCTTGTTATCCCTTTCACCATTTATTTCAGCCTAGTCCGTACATACAAAGTGGAATGTGACGGTGCTGGAAACAGCTGCTCCGGGCTGATTGCCGTGAGTGAGGAGGCAAAGGCTCTTTACGTAGCCTACAAAGGAAGTACCTTTGACAAACAGGTCAGTGATCAAGGTACAGATGAAGTTCTCGTTTCTTCCAGCTGTTGACAGAGTTTTTCCATGGATTGGCCGCCCAACTGGGCGCTTGGGAGAAGTTCGAAAGCACAGAGGCAGGAGTCATCACCTATTTCCACTCGGCCTTTTACAAGTAATATCAGTTATCAATTGATTGAGAAACGGAACGATTTAGACTTTTTGTCGAAGGAGGAATGAAGGACGACCTCTTGGAATTGAAGAAAAAGTACCCCAACTACAGACTTTGGGTGCGTTGGGCTTTTTGTTGAAGAAGAAAGAACTTTAGATCACTGGACATTCGCTTGGAGGATCTTTGGCTTCTCTCACCTCACTCTACTTGGTGAAAAAAGGACTTTATGATGCAGACAAGGTATGGTTGTATAAGAGATTGTGTAATGTCCCTGTAATGTCCCTGAGTACGTGTAACGTATGGTATAGTACAAAAATGCGCTAAACAACAACAGTTTGCAAGATTTTGGGATCGGGGTCCCGCCGCGATGACCGTGAACTATCTGATTTTTTAAAAGTGAGAGCACCCCGAATGAAAAAGACGCTCGATGGACAACACTTTTTTCAGATCCGCTTGATGACTTTCGGTGAACCCAGAACCGGAAATGTAGCTTTCGCGAAAGAAATGGAGAAACAACTGCCCTTCCGCTTCCGAATCGTCAAAAAGAACGACCCCGTAAGTGTTTCGTGTGTCTTTTAATGTATTCCTCAGATGCCTAATCTCCCTAACTCTGTCGACCCGAACACTCCTCTTCTGACTGCCTCTATGCACGAGCGTCAGCCCCTCCACTACCGGCACATGGTGCACTACGACAATGCGATGAACCACGGAGATGGATTCAAAATCTGCGAGTTGTCTGATGACCACGGCTGTAGAAACTTGGCAACGGCCGCAGACCTGAACGACCACATCTCTTACTTTGTGAACCACCACGACTTTGTGAAGGACGAATGCCCCAGAGAACAACTACTGGCTGGGGATCCGAACCAGTAGGGCTCAGAAGAAATAAGCAGTGTACATAGATAATAAAGATTGGCTTCAATAACAACTCGCGTATGCACAAAGGACTCTTGCAAAACGTCGACATTGAAATGATTTGGCTTTGGGAAATACTTATTTGCTTTGATTTTTACTGACCTCCCCTGGTAGATCAGGTATTTGCGAGGGATGCAGTGCCGAAAACCCTTTAGCAAAATGTTTTATTATATAAAAACCATACAGTATCGCAGAGAACATTCAAAGCAAACTAAACAGCAGGCAAATCATAAACTGTTTCGAACCGGTCATGCAGATCGCCGGATGTTGCGCCACTTTACGAATACTCGGTGCGAGAACTCAAATAAACTTTCGCATTTAGTTACATCTTCACAAAATTTTGTTTCTCGGCAATTTTGTTTCCAACAATGGGAATTAATTGTCCCAGTAGTTCAAATGTTCTTGCCTTGCTTCTCTTTATAACGGGTTCGGTATCCCTTTTCGTTTTAGTTTCCAAAATTCAGCAGTTGTCATGCAATACTCTTTTTTTATTTGGATTATGTTTGTGCGAAAGTAGTAATGAAGTACCGTTTGGTGTATCGCATTGCGTGACCAGAGTAAATCTTGGTCGTTCGGCGACCGGCCCCTTTGCTCCCTGTCAATCCAATCGTCGCCTGCATATCCGGCCGTCGTTGTTTGCTCCCGCCCTCGACCACGCTGCCTGCCTCACTCTATAGCCACATTGCGATGAGTCAAAAGACGGTTTGTTACTTTCCCTTCGATCGATTGATCTGATTCAGGAGTACGCTGAGAGACAAGAGGCCCATCATCGAAGGAAGATAGTCCTTCCTTGTGTGATTCCCTGGGAATGCGGATCTAACAAGTTCGCTAGTCAAAAGGGCAGCGCCTCCTTCGGGACCATTCGCAATGCAAGTAATCCTTCCTTGAACTCCTCTTTTATAATGTAGCTTCAGCCTTGAATATCAGTTCTTCGAAGCCTCTTTCTGAGAGCAACGATGGAGTTGTTCCTCGCATCACGTGTCTCCCTCTGCATCAGAAAGTGGCCTCTCAGGCAGGACAGAGCTCTTTTGGAAACTTTAGAGAACAAGTGACTAAGGTTAAGGACAAGGTGAGAGGAACCTGAGGAAAAGAGACATTCCCCCAGGGAGGAGAGGAAAAGATCGTGATTAACAAAATAGTCGACGACAAAATGACGGAAACCATCCTGAAAAAGTGGGATCGGCCGAACAAAGGAGCCAAAAACTCGGATATTGGTTTGAATACTGAGAACAAAACATTAACGTATGAATTTAGGAAAGCGCCGCGATGCGGTCACTGAGAGCGTCGGCGGCCGAAGGTTTACAAAAGAAGAGATCAACAGCAGCAGGGCTGCCATTCCGAAACTCAACGACCCTAGGAATACGGTAGCTGCACAGGAACCAAGGGCACCGGTAGGTCACCCTTGTTTTGCCAGTAATAATACTTTTTATGAAGATATTTAAGACGATCTAAAGCTCATTGAGAACTGAAGTGGGGTGGTCATAAGTAGGTCACTCGTCTTTTGTAATTTTATTCGAATATCCTCATTAGAACATTTTCTAGAGAAACCAAGTACGCGTCTCAAGAGAACTTTTCAAGAGAACGTTTCAAAAGTTTTTGGATTTTTTTTCGATGCCTAGAACTTAAAAAAAAAACGTGGCTCTCTTGTCACAATACATTAATGTTTTCGAAAAAGTGAATATTTCAAAAATGGACTCCAATGAAACCCATGACACCCTTACATTTTTATCTCCACTGTACCGTTTCTCAAATTGTTGTGTACGTATGAAATATTCTATTGAAGTCATCCAAATAGGTTTTCAAAAGTTTCTGGGTCGGTCCGCTTCGAGATTCTCTGCCCAATTGAGTTTCCAGAGAAAATGTCACGAGAAAAGTAGATCACTTACGATTGCCTCCGGGAAAAGCGAATTTTTAAGAATTTACGTTTTCCTTCAAAAACAGTTGCTAAATTTGTGCTTTTAGTGTTTCCAAGGATTCTGTCCAAGACAGGCAACCACGACGGTGCAGGGAACGGAGGACCTGGATCAGCTGGAGAGGAACCGCTACATGGCGTGGCTGGGAGGCCAACTGACGCTGCAGTCGCAGTCGAGGACAGGAGGCTTCGGCCAGCCGAGGGATGTGGCTGGAATGTCCTACTACGACCGACTGATGCACGAAAGACAGCTGGATGCAAAGGAGATTCGGAGACGACTGGAGGAGGAGAAGAAAAGACAAGAGGAGGAAGAGAAGGATTAAACTATATTCATTGCAAGGTATGACCTGGTGCAAACTCAATAAAACGGAATATCTGGGAGCAAGTGTGGTTAAAGCCTGATGGATCCCTAAATCTCGAGAAACAAATGAACCGCGTTGTAGGAAAGTAGCTCTGTTAAGTGATACACGCAAACACCTTGAAGGACACTGCAGAATTAGAAACCTACAAAAGTTGGGGTAAAACATGCTCATGGAATAAAGCGAATTATGGCCAAAATTACAGTAGGACACCAGGAAATGCGAAAGAATCGGACGCAATCACAAGGGAAGGAGGGGTACCGGCGTGGATCGGACGAGGGAGGCACGGGCATCACATGGCGGGAAAAGAAACGGCTACAGAGGAGGCACGGGGCTCATCTGAAACCACTTGTAAAAGAGTCTTCAGAAGACCTCGACCTGTGGCTCGTTGAGTTTGGCGAGGCTGCAGATGGCGTTGAAGGCGGCGTTGTCAGCGGCGCCTTCGACGGTCATGCCACTGCCGTGGCAGACCAAAGGCTTCTCCAGACCCAGCGATACAAGGGCAAAGTAGGTCTGGTCGTTGCCATCGGGAGATTTGGGGAAGTTGGTGAACTGCACACTGAACTTGTACTTTTCGGAGAATCCCTCCAGATGACGGCGGGACACGGATTCTACCCCTGAACAAAAAAAAATGGAAAAGAGACATTGAGACGAACCTTCAAACATTCCAGAGGAGAGGCTGGAGAGGAACTGCTTCGACAACTCGGTGACCTCCTCCTGCTGGCCCTCAGTCAACTTTCTCTTTCCCTCCTTTGACTTTCGCAGACGCTTCAGTTTCCCTTCTACGACGACATCGGCCTTCAGAGGAGCCACTTCCGGCTGAGGGTAATTGGCGTCTTCTGAAGCCACAATTCATTAAAATACCAAAGGCATTGGGTACCTGGGGGAGGACAGGCCTTGACCTGAGAGTTGAAGGTGACCCTCCGCTTGGATCCGGGAGATTGCGGCAGGGGGCCGTCGTTGGGAGAGTCGTGGCCACTGCTGAGGGGGGAATCAGTAGGTGAAGGCGCGTCGACGGAGAGTTCCCTGAGAGAAAATGAGACACAGAGATAGAAATACGCACCAATTGGGAGAGTCCGCCCTCTTGTCTTCCACTGCAGACATTTCCAACTTCATCTCGCTCAGGTCGAACACGCCTGAAACAAGGAAATATAATATAAAAGGGTAGAAAGGGTACCAATGTTGACCATGGGGTCGTTACGTTTCTTCAGAAGGCTCTTTCCAGGCGCTGGCAGTGGTTTCACGTAGCCAATCTCTGCCAGCATCGCCTCAGCGGCAGCCCTCTTCGCCAGACGCTTGTTAGGTCCATTTCCGGTAGAGAACCTCTCTCCACAGGACACCTGAAAAATAGTCATGAAACAAATACTACAGGGCCCAACGCTGAGCATACATTGAAAATAACGAAATTTTGCAGTAACCAAAAACCAGATTCAACAAATCAAAGCCTTCGCGATGGACGTACCTCCATGACAAACTCCTTGTATCGGCTCTGTCCATGTTCTCCGACCAAATTGAACGTGGGTTCTGGTTCTCCCCTGGCCTGCAGCACTTGGATCAGCCGAGAGACGGGGTTGATCTGGTGGCCGTAGGACGGGTCCATCTTCATGTCCTTGACGATCGTCTTCTTCTTCGGCTCCTTCGGATGACCACTGTTCCTCCGCTGAGACTTTAAAAGATTCGAAGCCAAGTAGAGCGGACAGCTGTCTGAAATCACACAGATTATCCTAATCATACTGAAATATTACCCAGGGAGCGCACTTTATTCAGCACATTGTAGCAGGCGGCCTGGGTGGCCTCCTTCTTCTTCCGGCCGTTTCCAGTGTCTTCCACGACAACCTTAAAGGACTGGATCAAAACAGAAAATAAGAATACAGTACCTCATGATGGCAATTGAGCAGACAGCACTTGACTATGTAGGTACGCTCGTGGGGAGGGCCCTCTTCCATCAGAACCTAAACGAAAACTGTATGTGAACTGGATAACCACAATATTCGTAGTGGGACCCATTCTCACCTCGAATTGAACGTTGAGCTTCATCTGAAGGGCGCACTCGTGCACGTGGCTGATTATGGACTTTTGGCGGTGCTTCGGGGGAGACGTGGCCTCAGGCGAAGAATTCCCCATTTCCACAGAATCCTGAAGAAATGTTGAATAAAGTCTTAACTCTCGCTTACTGGTGACGGAGGCTGTTGGCTGACCGGGGGAGATTCCGGAACCTTCCGTGGAAAGGGAGCCGATGCTTCTGGAGACTTCATCTGCTGCATTGTGGGAGCAAGGAACATCAGTGCCTGAAAAAGAGGAGTATATGAAGAAAAAGTAACAAAAAACCTGTGATGCTGCCTGTTCTTTGGCCGAATTGTAGTTGGAGCCACAGCCGGTGAACACCTTTCCCGGGTAGAGCATGACGTTGACCATACAAGACTTGTCAAAGTCAGGAAGACTCATAAGCATTGGAGGGTTGCCTGAGAAGTGAGAGATAGAAAGAAAGAGGAAGGGAGGGAGACCTGGGATGTTTCTCAAGGGAGGCATGTAGGGAATCATCGGAGGAGGTCCAGCCGGCGAAGGAGGCATACTGAAATACACAAATTAAGGGCGAATTATATTTCAAAATCAGCGGTGCAAAAAAGCTGGAATCGAACAAAAGTTTCACTGTGGTACAGAAAGGCAGAGAAGACGGGCCGGCCCAACCACAATTGTCTAATTAAGCAGGATCATCCTGTTAGAAATCCAGGTGAGTCTGCCCAAGTTAGACAGTAAGAAAACCCAGTTGTTATCGAGTTGAGCGTTAATTTCTTAAAATCAGATTGGATCCAAAGTTCCTCCCCTAAATTTAAGAGGGTACGTCAATTGACGAGCAACCCCGTCGTATGTTGATAGCGTGAAGGTCCGCTACGTGGAATTCCGAGTTTCAGCAAGAGAAAATCCTTCATTCACTCTCCCAGCCGTTCCGCAGACGGTGGTCATTAGCAAGATGGCGCCGAAAAAGACGAGAATCGCCCCTTCGAAGGGAAAGAAGGCAACTTTTCTCTCGGACGCCGGCAACAACATCGTTGGAGGAGAGGAGACGCCGGTGGTCAAGGAGAAGAAGGCAGAGCCGGGAACCTCGTCGATTCGCAGCGACATCCGCACCCGTTGGTGCAACAAGATCCTCGACATGGTAGACGATGTTCAGGTAGCTAAACAAAAGAAAATTTCAGAAGGTGATGGCGATCAACCGGGAGTTCATCGCGAACAAGCTTCTGAAGCCGGAGAAATACACTACCTTGGCTTATGAGAAGAACGAGGCGAAGAATCGCTATGACGACATCTTGTGCACGGATCAGACACGGGTCGTGCTGAAGGATCGACCGGCGGACGACGACTACATCCACGCCAACTGGATGACGATGCCCGACGGACGCAAGTACATCTGCACCCAGGGACCTGTTGGAGCCAGTCTCGACGACTTTTGGCATATGATCGTGACGGAGAAGAGCAATGTGATCGTTATGCTCACCGCCCTGGAGGATGGTAGGACGGGGTGATTCCAATGTCAACAGATGAATTGTAGGACCAAACAGCAAGTGTACGAGGTACTACCCATCGGAAAAGACTGAAGAGTACGGGCCGTATAAAGTGACTCTGAAGGCGACGAAGGAAGACCCCTTCCCGGGGATTAAGCACATGATTCTCGAGGCGGAAGGAAACGGCAGCAGCGTCACTGTGAACCACTTCATGTACGCCACTTGGACTGACCACACGGCTCCAGAATCCGCCACTCCCGCCGTTGGACTCTTCAAAATGGTCAAGAAACTGGTACTTTCATTTTATGATATCTTGGAAAGAAGCATACAGGCGGGTAGCAACCCCATCACGGTGCACTGCTCGGCTGGAATCGGCCGTACGGCCACTTTTGTGGGGATCGACTACGCGAGTCAGAAGATCCGCAAGGAGGGAGAGGCCTACAACATGGTGGATGTGATCAAGGACCTCCGCAACCAGCGCTTCCACTCGATCCAGAGCGCCGTCCAGTACCTGTTCCTCCACATGTGCATCCTGGAGCTATTTGTCGACGTATGCCACCCCCAATTCATGGAAAAATTGACATTTCTAGGAAGGAGCCATCCCCCGTGCGGGGCGTTACGAGGGATTTCTGGCCAACTACGCGAAGCTGCTGCAGCGTTTCGCCGCGAAGAACAACCAGCTGAAGAAGGAGTGACGGGAGACGGAGTTGTAACATTAATCAAAGTCACAGCTGGCGTATAAATGTGATGGCTGGGTTGAATTGTGTCGAAATTGTTATTTGCAGTTTTCTATTGGTTACTTATTGGTTACAGTATCCCTTACTTTTAAAACAATTTGGTTTTTCTGTTTTTGTAAGAAACAGGGAAAAAATGTTGAGAGAAAAAATGTTGAGGAATTTAGGATAAATCGTTTGATTTGAGAGCCATATCGCTGGTACGATGTAGATGGTTGTTTCTTTTTTTTCGAAGAAAAAGGGTACCATATTCATGAATATTCCTTTAATTTCTCCCTTTAAACCTCTACCCTTACCTTGGGAACATGATTGGCATCGGAGGTCCGAACGGCATGCGTGGGTTGTTGTAGCGCTGTTTCGGAAACATTCGGTAGACGGGCTCCTGGACGTGCATTCTGCGAGTCATCTGATGCAGCAGCTGAACAGCTGTAGGAGCATCTGAAACGGGAATAACAACATAAAATAAGAGAACGAACCTCTTTTCTTCTTGACGGGCTTCTCCGGTGGAACGGAGAGGTTGCTGTTCCTCAAGGCTTCTAAGGCGGCCGCCTGCTGGGCTTTCTTTATGGAAGCACCGCTGCCTTCGTAAATCACTTGTTTGTTCTAAAATAAACTGACTGTATTGAAAAAAAATTTATCAAACCTGGTCAGGTGACATGACCAACTGCACAGTGAACAGCTTCTTGTGGGCCGGTCCGCTCTCGTCCATCAGCTTGTACCTGTATTTCATCTAAAAACGTATTTTAAAACACAATCGAATATAATCCACCTTGTGATAGCGAGCTAGTTCCGCAATCCTGCACATGGGCGTCTTTTCCTTGTCACTCTGGTCGGTGTAATTGTAGAAATTCTTGTTGATGCAGTCTCCGTTGGATAGGTTCTGACCACACCACGGTTGGGGGTGGACGGGTCGAGTGTCGTCCTGAAAATGACAGTTTAGTGGCAGCCGAGTTTTGTGACAGAAGTGAAATAAAAGGTTTTGCGGTTAATAATATTTGTTTAATATGACTTATAATGTTGCGGAATAACTCATATTAATAATAAAGATTGCAGCATTAACTCACAGTGAACGAAAGGTCGTCCCCGCCGAGGAGGTCAGGGCATCCATCCAACATCGAGGCGCAGTCGTCAGAAATAGAGAAGTTCACCATCGTGTTGTGTTAGTATCGTCAGTACAACAGCCCATAATACGGATGTTTTACCTGAAAAAAGAAGCTATATTAAAAACAAGCCGAATGCATGAACAAAAGGGAACATCGCTTTAGTAATGACATTTGACAACTGTTCGCCCGAAGAAAAATAAAGGAAAAAATCATTTTCAAAAACAAAAATGAATATTTTTCTGTAAAACGAAGGCTTATTCAGTTCAGCCCGGCGAAAACAAGCAAAATGAGCGAAGCAAATGTTTGCGCGAAACAGCCGATCCACCGTATCCCGAGTCGTTGCCACGAAAATGGCGACCGCATAGCTTCGACATTTCCGTAGAAACGAGATAGTTACTGTATAGTGCACTTTTGTTTACCCTCTCGCTGTGAAATATTTTCGCGGCCGTCGCCAATACGCTTATTTCTGAGCAGTCTTTATTCTCGTGTTGTAAGCAGTGTTTAATGTGTACAAATGTAAATATTATCATAGGGAGTAGGATGAATTACAACATTCATTACTTTAAACGTCGCGAGCTGGTTCTACCACCCCTTTGACCTCGTAGCCTTGAAATAAACCGTAATTGTGGTAATACAAGTTAAAATGTTTCCTTATTTTGATTTATCTTCTTTTAAAGTTGTTCTTTGTACTTTTACGTGCAGCACTAGGCTTGCACACTTCAATAGTGCAGTTCATTCCGCACGATTTCTTTAAACGTTTCACCTTATTATAATTTTTTGTAATAAATATGTGCCTTGCCATCTTTATTCAAATATTACTGTTTTTTTACAACAGACTTTACTCTTTCTGATATTTTCATACTCCTAGACCGTTCCCGCACTTTTTTAAAAATATAACCGAAATTTGCAGGTCTGATAAATCATATCTGGTGATTAAATTCATTTTAAAAAGTAAATACATTTAAACGAACTCACTGTTTTTTGAACCATAAAGTTAAACAAGTGCGTTATGCGTAAAACGAAATCGCCCCTGCGGGTGTCGAACCCTGGTCGTGTGCGTGGCGTTGTTTGTGTTCTGTGCCTCTTCCTCCCGGATTATCCCCCTTTTCCTAGGCTTCCTCCTCACTTTTCTTCGAATTAGGACAAAGTGATGTTTCGTTGGTTGCCTATAAAGTGGGCGTGGTTGATATCGATCGCGCACTTCTGTCGTTGTCCTTTCAGTCAAATTTTATTCCTTTTTTTCGCTCGAAAACAGCCTTCTCTTGTGGTACCCCGTGGTCGCTCCCTGCTCTTCCCACAGTCCCTCATTGCCATTAGTGCGTGCATACTAAAGCCCGCTCTCCCTTTGATTATCCACGTGACTTCTCCCGCTTTGTTGTGGTCGTAATTCGACACCGCCTAATCAAGGGAACCCCCAACGCTTCCCCCAATTGCCAAATTAATCAGGGGTTTCATTTGAAGCCAGAGAACTCTTTGTTTCTGAACCAGATGGCTGGCTACATATTGGAAGGCCACGGCCAGTTCCTATTGTTCCATTGAAATTTTCTCTTATCTCTTGTTTCCATGTTTCATGGGAAACCCCTTGCGAAACCTCTACAGCGGGGTTCTCACTTAATTTGGGTCTTTTGGAAGGGGTTTCGGGCCCTGCTCGTTTGTGAAAAACAATTGTAATGGAAAATTGAGGAAGTACAACAACAGGGATCAAACACTGGTCGTGTTGGAGGCATTGTGCTGGGTTTACGGACCAGCCGGGCTCGGGTCGACTGGCTGTGCCCGTGAGAACCCCTACAGTACCCGTTAATTAAGCCATTTCCTGCGTCTGCTGCAGCTTCCGTCTGGTTTAATTCCAGCCAGGCGGCTGTCAGCAGTGCTCCTGGAATGAGACTGCGGGAATCGGCTGATAACATCATCGGGGCGTCAGTCAGCCTCTGGCTATTGATTCGGTGCATCCTTCATAATCACTCGATTCCTCTCAAAAAGAGCTCGGCCAGCGCAAACATGTCAGTAAAGATTCGCTTCCTATTCGGTCCTCAGATAACCGCTTGTCACTGAAATCGCACTTGGCGCCGCCACTTGTTTTCGCAACTTTTATCATGCTCCAGCCCTTCTCCCGACCTTTTCAGCCTGTTTCATCTCCCTTCACTTGGAATGTTTGTCCTGTTCTGTAGTTCATGGTAATGAGTGCTCTCATTCGCCCGGCCCGTTTCCGTCATATCTTCCCCCGGGCCGGCCCGTGATAACCGGGGACTGGAGCAGTTTCAGTCCAAATTGGTTCCATTTCTATTGTCAGTGCACTCTCCCTATCGTGTCGTACTATTAGGCCTTTAAGTACAACTCGATCACGTTTTTCTATTTCCTTCCTCGGCTCGGGAAATTATTATTCGATTGAGCACTTTTGTGCAGGTTCTTTCCTTCTCTTTTCGTTGCAAATCACCTTTTCTATGGTCATTTGTAGTCGTTGCTTATTAAATCTCATTTTTGTGCGAGTGCTTTACGATGAGCGCACCAAACTGAAGAAATTTCTTCGAAAGATTGCCGAATTTTCACATTTTTCGACTATTGACAGCTAGCTGGCACTAATTATTCTGATATCGATTGTCTTTCGCATAGAAATTCAAAATTGTTCATTAAGCTGCCTTGGAATTAAGCTTTCACGCGTAATCGATGGCTTCGGGCCTTCTGGGCGTTGCTTTCAATTTTGCCGTCGAAGCGTCGTTTCTGCCGGTATGGTCTAACTTTTATTGCCTTGTTTGCGTCTTTGCACTCGTCTTTGTGGCGATGTTTTTGTTTTCCAAGCGGCTGAAACGATATCGATTCGAGAGAGAACATGAACGTTCTTCTCCCGAAAGGGCTTCCCCGAACGAACCTCCACAAACCAGAACTCGCGCCAGCCGGCGGTCGCATTTCAAACGGAGACATTCTCGGAAATCGTGGGTTCTCTAAATGTATTTTCTTATGTGGCTGATTTGATTTTTGAAATGAAAATAGCTTGAAAATCGGGTTCTGGTCACGGGTTCTCCATGAGAAATTTGGCTGAGCGAAGGGCGATATCGCCACGACGGTCCTCGCAAATTTATTGTCGATCGTTTGCCGAAACTCGAAACTTACGTCAGATTGCGAAGGAATCGAAGAGTGGTCTTTCGACAGCCCTTTCTCAGCCAATCACGGGGAAAAGGGGGTGGTCGTACCCTGTATTTGGGACCTACACAAGGGGTAATTTCAAGAACCTAACGTTGAGATCGGCTGTACTAAAGGAATGCTCCCTGTGACACTTATTCTCAGTGGCAAACCTCCTTAACATGGTGTGTCACTAAGCACGAGAATGTCGAACTTATCCTAATATAGAGTTAAGTACCCCAAACTAAGTTCGTTTTCTAGCATGTTCAGTGAAATTGTGGCTTAAGCTGCCCTTTTCTTTTCGTTTGTTGTGTCTGTCGGTTATCTCGGTTTACGGCAGTTATTTTTGGCCAATGGTGCCCCCAGATTAATAATTCCAATGATACGAAGGACACTTTCACACATTTTTCATGTTTTTTTTTATTCGATAGAAGGGATTCGACCAGGTTCGAACTCTGCGACTTTCTCTAGGAGCGAAAGATTGTCTTAGCTCTGCCTGTGATTTTGTCTAAATTGATTTTTTGACTTTGACATTTCTTCATCAAAGAAACTACCAATTGCCGTGACTGTGCTCGAAATGTTCTGATAAGCGAAAGTTTTTCTTAAATTACTGTAAGCTGTTTGAACATCAAACGGCAGTATACTGTAACTGTCAAATGACGAGTAAATGTCATTCCATTTCCAATTCCCTCTGGGATTGCGATTCAGAGCGAATTTGTCTGTAATAATCCTTTGTGAAGGCGTTCGAATGATTTATTCATGGGCTTTCAATCGATGGAAGTGCCACTCGATGTTTCATCTAAGCAATTCTTTCTGAAAACCTGACGCTGTATCGAAAAATGTTGACATTTTGTTGTTTTCTTGTGGTTAACCATTTTTTGATTGTGCCAGCTGAGAGTTGCAATCTTCACTGTTTCGGTTTAAATGCAGGAATCCCCATCATTTTCCTTCTTTTGAAAATGTCGTTTCTCCAGGAATCTTGTCATTCTGCAGCCGTTACTCACCTTTCGGCGCCACCCTGACTCTGCCCTGACTCATCCCTTTTCTTTTTCTTCTCTCGTCATTTATTTCTCTATTCACCGTTTGTTTCAGTGGTTTCAGTCGATGGACCGATGAAAATGGACAGCGCGAGGAAGGGCGTCGAGGAGGACGCCGGCGTGCTCAAATCCGGAGTAATCGTCGCCGGTTTCTCCCCCATTGTGAGTTTTGTAGCCAGTCGGCTGCCTACAATATCAGCCAGACAGGCGGGACTTTGTATGTTTTGTGGATGTCAGCACCAGTCATTGAAATTTTTGGAGACGGCCAGGACCACCTCAAAAACGTTTAAGCGGGGTATTTAAAATTCTGATAAATTTATGATGAGGTATCAAATTTATTATACTATACAAAGCTAGCGTGCGTCAACGGCCACAATGACGCCATTTTGGTCTCTATTGACACC
>LNBV01071831.1:593-10756 GCA_001513535.1 Oscheius sp. TEL-2014 | reverse complement strand
AGTACTTTTAGTCGATGAATTTTTACTTATTAAAACCCTTTTTTGTAGCAAACTTCACGACAAAATTGATGAGCATAGTGAAAATGCTCTTAAATGAACCTTTGGGGGTGAAAATTGCAAAAATCCTCAAACAACGCTAACTTTTCTCAAATACTTGAAAATATCTAGCTTCAACAATGATATATTGAGTCGTACTCAAAACAATGGTGTTTACCGTATCAAAAGCAATCCATCTGCGACCCAGCGAGCTCAATTTAGACCTTTTTGAGCGAGTTACAGTAACCACGGGTGACTCTTGCGGATGAAAGGCGTTCTGATTTTTAAATAAACCTTCCTTCCCAGTTTGAGCCGTGGAAACCGTGAAGACTCATTTGCACCATACTGGGTGTATATCTGCTTTGGATGGTCTATAAAGGATACTTTTGATTCACGACGTAGCACAACCTTCGGAAAACATGTTGTTCAACACCAGTCACAGTTAGGCTACGCGGGCATTCCCTTCTGGGGTTCGGCGACCGCCTTGATGGGTAATCACAGCCTTCGGCCACTCAGTTAGGCGGCCTGAGCTTTTAATGTTCGCGGCCTTTGGCCGCTCGTATAGGCGACTTGCAGCCGCTTTTATGCTCGACATTCGACCGCTTTTTGTATTCAATTTTTGATCAACTGTTCCCTCATGGTAGAAATGGAGGAAATTTCACGTTGCACTGCTAACAGAGTCAAAGGTTGTTAATGTTTGTAGTGATAACACTGATATAAACAAAACTAGTTTTCGAAATTTCCTCTGTGTATTTTCCCCAAAAATTTCTAAATTTCCCCTGTGTGTTTGATTTAAATTCAATCGATAAACGCCATTCTTACCCAAACGGATGGCGCCGTCAACATGCTCACGAGACACCCCGCCCCCGTCTGATACAGTTATGAAATCCGTGGCCTGCAGGGTCGCTTACGATTTCTTTTTCATTTTCATTTCATTAACGGCATTGTTTATATATGCTCGGTCCCAGAGCCAAAATACCATTTCACAGTTTGCCAAACCACGAAGACAAAAAGCATATATTGGATTTTTTTGGCTCCACCATCTGATTTTTTTTATTATTTAGGGCATGGGGGCGTTTAGCCTCTTTCTCCTTTTCTGGGTGGTCCCATCGGTTACTTCCATTACGTGTTTTGCATGCGTCGACAAATCCATCGAATATTTTTCGTGTTTTGTTTTTAACTTGATGTTGATTTTTCAGAATTCCGATCTGGTTCCTCTGTTGAAGATCCCACCCCGGTAAGAGTTGTTCCCACTGCTTTAATTGCTATTAAGTATGCCTAACTGCTCTCCGGACCGCAGCCCAAAGCCCGATCCGGACATTCCTTCGCATCTTTGGTTCGTCCATTGCAGCAACCCCTGTCTCAGCTTAGACTGGAAGAGGAACGGCCATGTCACCGGTGGATTTCATTAGTTTTTCATATTATTTTTGTTTGAGATCGATTGCGATTGTGCAGCACAGATCTTCTCAACAAGGAAGATTTCATCAACAAGACGGCCAAAATTGTGAAGATCGACAGGTACCCTGGATTGGAGAATCATCTGATGTTGTGTGATGATGAAGATTACGGCAACTACAGCGAAGGTTGGTAAAACATGCAAAGAAGGGGCAGTTGTGATTCACAAACTTTCTAAATTCTGTCTAATTAATCCATTTATGCAAGATTGACTCATGCTCCGATACAGACTGTGGAGATATTGACCTTAAATATCTTCCCAATCTGTATCAAGTATTTGGAAAGTTTGAGAATATTTCTAACCGTTCCCTCACTTTGCCTTCTAGAACTCGACGTCTTAAATGCACAAGAGCTGGAAGAAGGGACTAATGAATTGTTTGCTATGGCACAGGTGACGCTGTTCTTATAGTTTTTTGTTGAAACAAATCTTCAGTTCCCAGTTTCCACTGATTCCCCTGCTACTGATGTGCCATCTACAACCATGGGCCACACCACGAGGACTCCGTTCCTATTCAAGCTGTCCTCACCCCGATATGTCTTCTTCTTCGATGAACCGAGCAGCACCTACGCAGTTTCACAGACTGTTATGATTATTATCTTGCTCTTCCTCTCCTACATGTAATAATGATTTCAAGTGTTACTCCTCATTCAGTGTACAGTTTATTTGTATTATACCCATAATATGCAGTGTGTAGATATGCATAAACAGATAAAGGAAATTTTGAGGTTAAGTCTTCTTTACGATAATTTGAGTTGGGCCATTCAAAACAAGCGAAAAGGCCTTGGTGGGTTCCATAGATGGCATTGGCTGCCAGTTGTGGGTTACTTACTCACATGTCTGTCAGCCGGCCTTTCAGCCGTTTACAGCTTTGTCTCGGTGTCGAGGCCGTGTTTTGCTATTATGTAACAATCATTTTAGCTACAAATCCCTTTTTGGAGATTTATTTTTTTGAATTTACCTCGGCTGATAAATACTCATTTGCGCGCGCCGACCCTGAAGCACAGCCCACTTTTGAACTGAATTTATTTTTTAAAGCGGGTCAACTCGACATATATGAATTTTCCTTCAAAAATTTTAAAGTGTGCTTATAATTATGACACATCCAAAACTGAGAAAATCGGGCAAAAAGTTCAGGCGGACGTTAAATGTTTTTGTGAGTGGTCGATTCTGAGGTATTTTTGTCTCAAAAACTCAAAAATGTGTCTGTGAGAAACTCCAGTTCAAAACTCCCAAATTGTGGGGTGCCCCTAAAATTAAGAAACGTGACGCTCTTGAAGCACATCCGCAATCATTATACAAAGGTTTGTAACAAAATAGTAATTGCCGCATTCTTTAAAAAAAAAGGGGGGGGGTGCCGTTTCCCTCCTTGTCTATTCAAGGCCACTTCAGATGCGTCGGATGTTACATCACTTTATCAAAATCTGGCATCCAAGTTTCCAACATCGTGTTTTCCACAGTTCGCTATGTGCAGACCCAACAGCAATAAGCTCGACGAAGAAAGAAGGACGATGAGATACACTGAAGGAATAGCGTATCTTCCTGTGTTGGTTTGCACTCCGCCCTTTACTTCCAAGAAAGAGGGAGATTGGATAGGGTACAAAAGGGTGGGTGGAAACCGCTGTTGCCCGTGGCCCTTCGCGAAAGAGCGGTTCAGGGCCGCCTTTTGCTAACCGACGAAATTGTATTTTTTGTGGTGTGGCTATCGCTAATCCTTTTAAGGAACATTAAAAAAATACGTGCTTTCAGCTAAAGTTATCTTTGCGCTGAGTAAAAACGGTAAGTGCATCGGCATTTTTTCTCGTGTTTTGACGGTATACATCACGTCATTCACTCACGTACGATCTCGACGAGGAGACGGCGGCGCCCCAAACGGACACCTGCAACAGTTTTTGCCTGTTTTTGACCTCATCGCGCCAGATGTTACCAGTCACTTACAGCCGGTGCTCAGTCTGCTGTCTGACCGCTCAATCGCAGCCATTTACAACTCTGTCTAGCCAACTATATGTTCACTCTCACAATGAGCCTTCCTTGTACGATAACTGTTGTGAAATCAGTAGCGCGGCGCATGAGTCGACTCGGGCTGGTGCACTTTCATAAAAGTGCCAAGGTACTCGCATTCAAATTCAATTGATCTCACTTGGCTTTGGCGCCAAGACTTCATCTCTTATTGTTTGGCTAGACGGTCCGCGTCGCAGCCACGCCGCGCGAGACACTACTACTTTCCTCGAATTACCTTCCTCCATCTGTGATTTCCTCTGATAATTACTTTTCAAATGCACTTTTTCAGAAGATGGGGATGATATGCCTCCTCCTCCTCGTTGTTCTTTTGCTGCCTACAGCTTTCTCCTTCATCAGATGTGCTGCGTGCGTCGATAAGAAGATCGAATACGTAATTTGTTTTGGGTCATGGTACTGTCTCTTTTCAGAACCACGATATGACTGAACTTCTCTTCAAGAACATCCCCTACGGGTGAGCATTCTGCCACCAAGCAAACAATACATATACCGTTTAGAATGCCCAACTGCTCTCCCTACCGCAGGCCCAAGCTAGATACCAGTATTCCTCAGCATCTGTGGATTGTACCCTGTGAGCACTCCTGCGTTTCGCTCGACTGGAAGAGAGGTCCCGTCACTGGTGATTTTAGAATTTAGTTTTTTCCTGAATTTAGTAATCAGACCGTATGCGCTACTGCAGCACTGATCTTCTGAGAGACCAGGAAAATTCGAACGCCAGTAAGAAGTTTCCTGTGGCCGAAATCCATCGTTACCCTGGATTGGAATTCCACGTGGAGCTCTGCAACGAAGATCTCTGTAACTACGATAGAGGTGAGCATTTTACAAAGCATGTGCTTGCAAATATATGCCTTTTTTCATAATAAACGAATTGTCATTAGCGAATAATTAACGAATCGACCACTCAGCCTCTATAGCTGTCGCCAAAGTGGCATCCTGCCAAAAATTGCCTTAATGCAGAAATCGCGCGATACTCAGGCGGAAAGAGTGTGCGACTCGGTTTAAAGAGAAACGCTGTTTTTTTTTTCAAATAAGATCTTTTGGCGGCAGCTATAAATGTACACAGCTACACATTACCAAAATTCCGCTTGTTTTTTCATTTGCTTTTAATTATAACCATATACCCCTTATATCGGTTAGCTTGTAAACTTTCGGGTAAGTTACTATTTCGGGTCTCCCGTCGCTCGTTACCATGGAAAAGGTGCGCTTTGGATGAAAACTTGCACCACGAGTGTTTCAAAGAATTGAATCGCTGTGTCACATGATGCAATCATGTTTCATTGGAAGTTTTTGCAGACCTGGTTGCTGAAGCTATAGAAGTGACCACTACCACTGCTGCCACTACTTCTGCTCCCCTTACCACCCCTGTCGTTACCACCGCCGCCGAAGTTTCTCCGGTGGGATTTTTATTCTTGCTTTATAAAAATGTTTTTTTAGACAACTACCACTTCTACTACCACCACTGACGTTTCTTCTACTTATCTTTTCAACGAGACGACTGTAACTTCAAATGAAAGCGAAACCCCTGCTTCTACCTCTCAGGTTAGAATATGAATTTGCGTCTTCTCATTAACTTATTGCAGATGCGTATCAACACTTCGACTACCCTCCCTTCGACGAGGAAAGTTGACAAGCCGAAGGCCATCACTCCCACGATCATCTACAGGAACGGACGCTCCAGTCTTCGTCTCTTCAACGGAAACGGAGCCTACAAGAACGGAATCATCTTCCTCATGGCCATGATGGCGTTTGTGCATTAGTTATCCTACCTCTCAAACTGAATCTCGTATTATGTATGTTACGTAATAAATAGAAACGTAAACAACGTGTTGATAATGAGAGAAGGAAGCCAGGGTACAGTTGAGTATAACTAGAATCTATTGAAGGGGTCCAAAGGTCTTTGCCCAGGTTAATCTTTCACGAGTGATGGAATTTTTCAACAAATGAATCAGCTACCTGTAAATGTAACAAAATATTCCCATATTGTTAGAACATCTGAGCAGCTGTCTGAGTGGTGGCGTGATCCGGCCGTTATCGTCGTTCCGAGCCGAAACCATGCGTTCCTCGCCCTCCCCTCTCTTCCGGTCCTAAATACACTTTACCTCCCTCTGCTCACGTGAAGGCGAGCCTATTCTACTGATGACTGTTCAACTTCAGTCACACTTTCGATTTCCTACGGATCCGAGTTGGACAAAGGACGACTGCGTTATCGGCTTGGCAGTGAAACCCAACGAACTCATATCACTTGGCGGCCCAACATTATCACGGCTCCGTTTCTGTCGACCCCCCGTAAACTTTTTCTACATGTAAGGAGGTGGCTTGACGCCCTTTGGAACACCTTTCAAAAGCCTTTCTGCCGCTGTGCAGAGCGGCCTCAAAGAAACATGCAGATTTTTTGAATTTCGTCCACTATCACTTGTAGTTTTAAAAAAATGCATTTTTCGTTCTATATCCTACTCTATTATTCGATGTTAGAATTTTACACAAAAGTAACACGCAGGCACGCTTTGACTACATATTTTTGTGCTATAGAACTTCCCTAAAAGAAAAATAATTTAGGAACTTTCAGAATATTGAACTGAGTTTACAAAATTAAAAAATTTGATCTTTAACGCTTGAAACATTTGGTCTGGATGAGTCGCTGTCTTTTTGTGATTGACACAGCCATTCTTTCATCCGTTCTCACAGATAACGTTCTTTCCAGAGAGGAATTTTTCTTCTGTCTTCTGTTATCGATGGCTAAAAGCCTTGTGCCGTCGGCACCCCGCATTACATCGCTCTCTTTTCTTTTGTCACCACATTCGCAACATTTACTCTTTTTGTTTCAGAAACTTCGGTAAAAATGTCCTTCAAAGTCAAGGACGTCTATGCAGGACAATCTTTGTTAATTACTGGTGCTACGGGTTTTCTAGGAAAAGTGAGTCTTTTTTATAACTTTTTTGAAAGTTTTTGTTTAGGTTTTAGTGGAGAAAATACTCTACTCTGTGCCTGATGTGAGCAAAATCTTCCTCTTGATCCGACCCTCGAAGGGTGTCGCTCCCAGAGCACGACTGGAAAAGATCCTTCAGGTTTGAATTGCTCAACAATTAGTTTAAATCGAATCTTAAGGATCCTCTTTTCGACCGTTTGAGAAATGCAACTCCTGACGTGTTTGACAAACTCGTTCCTGTTGAAGGAGATCTTCTGAAGGAGCATCTTGGCCTCAGTCCTCACGATATGCAAATTCTCTCTGAGGAGGTTAGAATCCATAATAACACAAATCTTTACAATTAATTTAGGTCAGCATTGTCATCCACAGTGCTGCGACTGTAAAGTTCGATGAGCAACTCCGTGACGCCGTGGCGATGAACGTGTCCGGAACCACAAGGCTCATCGCCCTGTGCCACAAGATGAAGAATCTGATCGTGGGTATTCTATTTTGGACTTTGTCCTTGCCTGATAAGGGTAACACACCACGCTTCCGTGACAGCAAGCGTGTACCATTTAGCAGAATTTCGGAGAAAGACAAATTTCCTTCATTCTTATCAATAAGTCGGTGTTTCTAGTACGAATATGGCACTGATAAAACAGGGCAAAGAACGCTTCAGCAGAAATCAGGCGATGTAATTTAGGTTTCAAAAAATTAACATTTTGAAATGTTAGAATTAGACTTTTGTTGTATATCGCGCAAACGAATTTGTGTATTTAGCTTTGTATTTCGTAGAATTCCATTTTGTATAGTTGCATTTCAGACCTTGGTCCATGTTTCCACTGCTTATGCCAACTGCGACAAGAAGGAAACCGAAGAAAAGGTAACTAGCAAATAGACTGGCAATGCTTTCTTAGATTTACGAGCCTCCCGTTCCTCCTCAGAAGCTCATGGAAGCTTTGGATTGGATGACCGATGACATGGTCGAGAAGGTGAAAATCTCGTTTAGAACGTAGCAAATCATTTTTAGATCACACCTGGCCTTCTGAATGAGCGTCCCAACACTTACACCCTGACTAAGGCCTTGGCTGAGGTTCGCCTTAAAAACTTTGGCAATAAAGCAACGTTTGTTTCAGAAACAACTGCTGGAAGATGCTGGAAATCTTCCCGTCATCGTCATCCGCCCATCCATTGTTGGAGCCATGTGGGGATCTCCTCTTCCCGGATGGACCGACAACATCAATGGTCCCACTGGAATCTTTGCTGCCGTTAGTATATATAAGCGCTCTCTTTAGAAAACGGTCTTTAAAAAGTGCAAAAGGATCAAAACAAAGATGGCTTTCTTAAAGTAAGAAACTCCATCGCATATTTCAGGTAGGAAAAGGAGTTCTAACCAACATGTGTGGAAGCACAGCTTCCCATGCGGACATCATTCCTGTTGATATCGTGGCTAACATGATCATCGTAGCCGCTGCCCACAGAGCTACTCGCAGGTTAGTTTTTTTTCTAAAAAGAAAGCATAAATTGTTTTACAGCTATGACGAAATCCCGATTATGCATTGTGCTTCGGGCGATCTCAACCCCGTGAAATGGGAGAAGATCGTCAACTTCCTGGAACAGTTCTACCACAAGGTTAGCAGTAAGGCAGCCACTTTAAGTTTGTTTCTAGTACCCAATGGACCAATGTTTCGGAGTTCCTTCAACGCAGTTCCACAAAAGCCGAGCCCTTTTCACCGTCAACTACAACTTGAAACATCATTACCCAGCCGCTTTTCTGGACTTCGTGTGTGGAATTTTCGGCCAGAAGAAAATGTAATTTCATATTTAAATTTGATGTTATCCCGTTTCAGGTACGTGAGGCTCTACGGAAAAGTATGGAGAATGGTGGAAACCCTTCACTACTTCACCACTAGGGGATGGAAATTCAACTCCAAAGGACTGCCTCGCCTTTGGGACACCCTCGATGAACAGGACAAGACGGTAACAAACACAAAATACTGTTCTAATTACTGTGCAGGAATTCAACTTCGACGTGAGGCAGGTGAAATGGGACGACTACCTCTCCGATTACGTTATGGGAATCAAAAAGTACATCTTGAAGGACGACATCAAGCACATTGAAAAAGCACGTGGAAATTTAACCAGGTAGAGAAATTCTGAATGAAAGTTACTTCATTTTTCATTCTAGACTTCGTTTGATTCGTTTGGCCGTGCAGGGACTTCTTTGGTTCGCCTTTGTCCGAATTTTTGGCTTCGCCTACAAGAAGAAGCAGCAGTGGATCGCTTGGTTCGCTGGAGTCGCCTTGACGCACCTTTACACCAACTACTCTCTCAGACCGAAGGTTCAGCTCAAATCTCTGGAACAGTTCAAACAGACTCACTTCAACTGATTCAGTTAATGTTCATCCACTTACAACCATTCCATAGAATATTTCATACGGATCGCAATAAAGTTTCTTCTGTGAATGTTGACTTTCAAAAGCAAAAATATCGATTATCTATGATAGTAGTGATTCACAAACCGTGATGTCTGATTTGTTTTTGTAAACGGACGTCTTTTTTTAACTGGCTACGAAATATCACAACTATTAAATCTCACAATCAGTTTCGTTACATTTGTGAGCTGTACTTTTGACGATTTCGCCCATAGTCCCTCCGCCTATTTTCTTTGCGGAAATCGCTTATACCCATGGGATAAGACGGTTTTACCTTATCTAGACATGTCTGCACAGACAGCTATCAATTTCGCGCTTCTTATCATATTCTAGAGCTTTATCTCTGCACTTTCGGCGCCATCCACGTCTAATTCAGCAAAATCCCCTCGTAACGTATGCATCCATTCAAAGTTCTCTTCACAATGGCTGCATCACCCTGTCATATATTTCTTTCAAAACGGAAAATGAACGAGTTTCACTTTCTTTCAATCTGAAAATGTTCACTGCTCTGTTATCTATTCGTTTGCACCTCGTTCTTTCTAGACTTTTATCGCTGCTATTAATTATAGCTTCAAGCAGTGTCTGTCGTCTCAAGATAAAAATTTAACCATAAATTTCACGGTTATGTGTAGCTCGCTGTTTGCAAATTCAGCTGAAATAATCCTAATCCGCCGAATAATGATAACAAATTTGTGGTACAGCCCTGTTGATTCTTCACCTGTCAGCCCCAGGAGGTATTCGCGCTCCAATCCTAAAGGTTCCTGCATGTTCAAAAACGTATTTTTTATTTCAATTGCTTCTCTTTAAACAATGTTCCTGTTTGTTTTTATTAACTTCTGCTGAAAACTGTAAATAAATAATAATTTATTTGCCTCTGTACAATTTCTGTTCTCTGATTTTACAGTTACGGTAGTTTGTAGTTGTGTTGGTCAGTTGTCCCGCTTAGTCATGTGTTTATCCGTCCGGTCAACAAATCAGTTCTCACTATTGCTCGTCGGGAGCGGCTGCTTTTCTTTCCTTTCTACAAAATACCGCAGCCTTGTAGTTTTTTGTCATTCTAAATAGGTCGTCATTGGTTTCTCGCTGTTTCGGGCAATCAATCATCAGCGCTCGATCACCTGTTTTCCGTACCGCTTGTGTTGTTTTCATTGACTGTGCATTTTGTGCTTCTGATAATAGGTTATCTCTGTTTTTTTCCCTTTCCACTTCCCTTCACCTCTCAATTTGAATTTCAGGTGGTTCCGAAAATGCCGATTTCCGAGGAACAGTGTGCCCAGATTTTTGCGTGAGTTTATTTGTATCATATTTCATCATG
>LNBV01071714.1:0-11459 GCA_001513535.1 Oscheius sp. TEL-2014 | reverse complement strand
CTCTCTCTCTCTCTCTTTCTCTTTCAATGCGCAATGTCCTCTGTTTCTCTGACTCTGCCTCTATGCCTCTATTACTCTGCGTACTCGCCTGGCTTCCTCTACGACTCTCTGACTCTCGTCCTCTCTCATCTGCAACTTTTTCTCTGCCTCAGTTCCTCCTCGCCTCACCTCTGCTTCTCTGCCTCTAACTTTCTCTCTCTCTCTCTCTCTTCTCTCTCTCCCTCCCTCTCTCTCTCTCTGTCTCTTTCTCTCTCTCTTTCTCTCTCTCTTCTTTGCCCTCCCTCCCTTCCTTACTCTCTCTCTCTCTCTCTCTCTCTCTCTATTTATGTTGTTTCATATATCGCTTTGTCCCTTTCATTCTTCTTCTCCAGATCATGTTCTATTGATTTCTGATGGTTATTCCTTTGGTTTGTTTGCGGTCATTTTAATATCGTTATCGCGTCGACCTGCGCGACGTCTGCGTATCGAGTGCTCATTTCTTATCTCTCCTGCTTTGCCGACGGCCTGTTGTTGGTATTGGAGCAGCGCCTACCGTTTTTTAAAACACTGCTATGGAGGAAACGACGAGTCTCCTCTCGGCCGAGCCTTCTGACTACGGGGCCGCCTATTCCGTTGCGGATTCCGCGCTCGAAACTGTCGAGCCCATCACCCTCTCATGGAGGGACATTCGGTACGTCTTTAAACCACGAGTAGTCGATTGAATTTCCAACAAACTGAGATCATTTTTACAATTATTTTAGTGTGTCTGTTCAAAAGAGCAAAAGGGATCTGCTTCACGGCGTTTCCGGAATAGCCCGTCCTGGAGAGCTCATGGCTCTTATGGGTGCTAGGTAGGTCACGGAAAGACACTTTTGATCTCAAATTCAGTGGAGCGGGTAAGACGACTCTCCTGAACACCATGTTGGCCCGCAATCTTAAAGGACTGAATGTTCAGGGCCGAGTTGAAGTTAACGGAAACGAGGTATCATAACCCACAGGAGTTATTTACATTGATGTTCAGATTGGTCGTGGCATTACTCCTATTTCTGGTTACGCTCAGCAAGAAGAACTTTTCGTCGGAACTCTCACTGTCAGGGAGTATCTCACTGTACAGGTGATATAATCCCATAGAGAATTCTTGGTTACAGTAATCTCAGGCTCGTTTGAGGGTCAATTCGGCCGAGAAGAGGAAGAAACGCGTAAACATAGTCCTTTCTCAGCTGGGACTGCTCAAGTGCCAGAACACGCGCATTGGAGTGATGGGGGTGAAGAAGGGAATCTCCGGTTAGTTCCAAAAAAGGATTTTTGAAACGGCCTTTTCAGGAGGAGAGGCCCGTCGACTGACGTTTGCGTGTGAATTGTTGTCCAACCCTTCGCTTCTTTTCTGCGATGAACCGACGACTGGATTGGACTCTTTCATGGCTGAAAACGTGGTCCAAGTGCTCTCAAAACTGGCGGCCAGTGGAAGGTAAAAAAATGCGAAATGAGTCAGAATATGCATTAAAGAACTGTCATCTGCACTATTCATCAGCCGGCGTCTCAGTTATATCTCATGTTCGACAGGGTCATGTTCATGGGTCAGAATCTCTTATCAAAACATGCCTAAACGTGACTTCAGCTGGCGGAAGGACCGCTTTTGTGGGTTCCCCACGTGACTGCATCAACTTCTTCGAGTCGTGTGGCTACCCCTGTCCCCACAACTACAACCCAGCCGATCTGATCATCCACACCCTTGCGGTTGTTCCTCACGAGGAGGAGGCCTGCAAGGACAGGATTCATAAGATTTGCGACACTTTTGAGAATGGGTAGAGTGGAATACAAGTTTCAATTAGAAAAGAAGTCTTCAGACCGGGTGGACGAGCGCTGGCTGAGGAGTTGGGAAATCTTCCGATTGGAGAGGTGCCTGAGGGAAGGAAGAGGGCCTCCATGGGGTCCCAGATCGTCGCTTTACTCCACAGAGCTTGTCTGGATAATCTGAGGAATCCCTCCCTCGCTAGAGCCAAGGTGATCCAGAAAGCCATCATGGGTCTCTTCATCGGATTACTCTACCTCCAGGTTTGACCAATTCTGATCTGCTCTAGAAAGTGTTTTCGCAGACTCCTCTCACAAAAGTGGGAATTTCCAATCTCAACGGTGCCCTTTTCTACCTCGTCTGTGAATTGACCTACTCCACTCTCTTCGGAATTCTGACCTTCATGCCCGCCGATTACCCCCTTGTCGTCCGAGAGTACCACGATGGGATATACTCTGTCTTCAGGTGAGAATATTCTCTATACCTGTCACTTTTACCGTTTAGCTACTACTTTTCGAGAGCTCTGTCCTACGTCCCGTTGTTCACAATCGACGGTCTCGTGATGCTTTTGATCAGCTACTGGATGGCAGGGTTTTCTAATACAGTAACCCAGGTAAGGCATTATCTCCGGGGTTGAAACATAGTCATCCCAGGTATTCTTCGCCTGTCTCATCTGTTTCCTCATCGAACAGTCTTCCTCTGCCTTTGGAGTCATGCTGTCAACCATCTCTCCCTCCTATCCAGTCAGTCCTCTGTTCCTCTTCAACTATTTCCCATTCCCAGGTGGCCGTCTCTGTGGCTGGTCCCTTGCTCACCCTTCTCTCCCTCACCGGAGGTCTCTACGCCAACGTCGGAGCCCTTCCCGCCTACATAAGCTGGATTCAGTATCTCAGTTGGTTCAGGTAGGTACACGTCGAGATGTCATAAATTCATTGACAGATATGGCTTCGAGGCTTTTGCCATCAACCAGTGGGATCGAGTGAATGAGCCTAACACGACCACTTGGACCACTCAGGTGAGTCAACGGTCTTTCGCTCCAAGTACAGAATGTTGTAGGACAGAGACGCCGTTCTGAAGAGTTTCTCCTTCAAGGCGGACAATTTCCTGTTGGACAATCTGGTGATGACTGGGTTCATCTTCCTCTTCTACGCCATCGGATTCGTCGGTCTCTCGATTCGCGTGCGCAGATCTCGTTAAAGTATCTTACAAGAGGATCCAAATGTATCGTGCTGTATTTGATTTGACATAAAGGCAAAATATTTCATATTTGTGTGGATACATCCTCTCTCTTTTGCTCTCTATCGATCTATATCTCTCTTTTTCTCACCTTGATGCATATACGTCGAAACAATGGATGTGCAGGGTGAAGACGGCGATCAAATCGGTGCACACCGCGGCAGCACAGGAGAAACCGGTCAGGGTGGAATACAGTACTCCTTGGAGGATGATGGGTGCATAGATGAACTGCACAAAAGCTGAAATGTCACTCTTGTAGAATAAATTCATTTAATTGCCCGAATGAAGAAAAAAAACTCACTTTTCCACAGGTAAATGTGGTAAGTGAAAAAAGATGCGAGGGCCGTGTTGACGGGTCCGTTGAGTTTGAGGCCAACCGGATTACTCATGAGCCAGGAAATCACCTAAACCTCGCTTTTCTCAGATACAAGTCCCATTACGTTATCCATGTGGGATGTCAGTTGGGAGAACTGATTCAGCAAAGGCAGAAGATCCAACCCATTCAGGAAACTCCAGAGAACAACGCCTAACAAGAGGTCAACCAAGACTGCTACCAAGCAAATAGAGTCCAACCTGAATGATAAAAATAGAAGACCTGGTCAAAAACCGACTTCAGGTGCTGAATGTGACTGATAACGGCAGAATGTCGAAATAGGGCGGAGACAGACATTTGACTGAAACAGAACCTAAGCCCCACTATCTTATGATTACCCCGATATTTTTAGATTACACTAAGAAAACACATGGGCGCACATGCTCTCAACCGTTTATTCGTTTGCTAAAACTATTCAACAGTTCTAACACAATATTAGTGCACATTTAGAGCTTTCCTTGCTCAGCAAGCTTCTTCTTCAGGGACTCGGGCATCTCAGGGGGAGGCGGCCTGGGGAGGTTGAAGGCAACTTTCACAGAGTCGTAGATGAACCACTGCAGGGCGGTGAGGGTACCGATCATGATGATACGAGGTCCAAGTCCCTTCCAGAGTCCACCGAAACCAATCTTCTTGACGATTCCGGAAACGCTAGCTCCGGCATCCTGGTTCAACTTGGAGACGAGGGTATCAGCAGGGTGGGAAACGATGGCGCAGAAAACTCCTGCAATACAAGAATTAGGTTAATAGAAGACGAAGTGTACCAGCAATGTATCCAGCCACGAAGGTGACGATGAGCTGTTCGCCCTTGGAGCACTGAGCACGGGGCTTGGGAACGATGTACTGGTAAATCAATTCGACGGTTCGCTCGAAGCAGGCGAACTTCATCATGGTGTAAGGAATCTGGCGACCCCAGAGAGGAGGAAGTCCCTAATTATAGAGATTAACTAAGTATGAACGAAGTCACATACCTTGAAGAATCCAGAGAGACCCTCAGTCTTGTAAATCATGGGCGCGCATCCCCTCAGGGTGGGAGGAGCTCCGGGGTGGGTCTGGACACGGACCTTGGTGGCCTCCATGGGAGCCAGCATAATATCGGCGAAGAACTCGGCGGAAGCGGAGGCAGCGAGGTACAGACCGGTACGGTAAAGGTAGGCGTTTTCCTGAAATTGTCTATTTGTGACTATACTTAAGAGAAAACTACCTCTCCGATGGCGTCGGCGTAGACGTTCTTGAAGAGCTCGTAGAATCCGAACTTTCCGAGTCCCTGAAGGGAATATCCGACAGCGGTAGGGGCCCATCCCTTAGCCAGAGCACGGACTCCCTCCTCGGCAACAGTGGTGCGGAAGCCAGAGACGATACCCTTGTACTTCTCAGGGTTAACCTAAAAAGGACAATAAATTGTATTCATGCAATGCATTCTGACAACTATGTAATGATCGATTTATTGCTGAAGAGCGAGAAATCATTCACCGACGCCCCATCAACAAGCTAAATTTGACCACTTAAATATCCTTCAAGGAGTGACCATCATCTTACAAGTTATTGAAAGGAATCAACTAAATGAGCTAATATTGTACTTCGTTCCACTAGAGACAGCTTGGTTACCCCAGTAAGCATGCTCTGTTCAAAGCGTAAACAACGCATGTTTCGACAAAAATTACAATTACAGGAATGTAAGCTTGAACATAGATTTGCATTTTATTTGGTGTAACCTCTAGTTTTTACAAGGCAGGGGTTGTAAAGGTGCTTAGACAGCCTAACTTGAAGCATAATAGTGGCCAAAAGCCGTATCAAAAATTTTAGTTACAACTGTTACGACCAACCTGAATGCGGCACTTGACGAGATCCAAAGGAACAATGGCGGTGTGGGTAATTCCGCAGGAGAGGACACCACCGAAAGCACACAGGGCGTAGAACTTTCCGGTTCCGAACTCGACCTCTCCGGCTTAAACAAAATGTAAATTTTATTCTAGAAATACAACTCACGCTTGGAGGCCGGAGCAGCGCAGCTGGCACCGCGGACGGGGAGGCTGAAGGGGTTAGCCTTAGCGGCGTCAGTGAGCTGGTCGACAACACCCATGATTACCTGAAAAAAGGCATATACTAGGAAAAACAGTGACAAATGAGTTAATAATCAGACGGAGGCAATGTATAAAAAGGATCATTTCAGGCGTGCAATGCACGATTTGGAAAAAAAATACAAACAAAGTTTCCAAAAAAAATCACAAAATGAAAGTGAAATTAACATTCAGGAACTCAAGAAATGCACGTCAAACGCTTGGAGGATCATGAAACCTTTAAAAAAGGGCACGGGCGGCTCTCATGAAAGCCAAGTTACCGTACAGTTGATTCTCGCACGGATTGTACCTGCGCATCTAAGCCCTTCGGCAATTTGCCAATTTTTAGTTTTTATTTTTCTCGAGATAATTCTTAAAAATTTAATCGCGTTTAATAATTATATTTTGCTTGATTTGGTGTTCACAAATGCAAACATTTCAGGGTTTTCATTCCAAGCGTTTAACAATGGCGGATGAAGAACTGAAGAAGGTATTCAAACATCTTTTTTTAATATATTTGCTTTTCAGGCTTTTCAAGATCTCCAATTCAAAACGAACGAGACGCGTGTTCGTATCTCTCAGGGTGAAAGCCAGAAGAAGGCAAATCTCCAGGTTTGTTTCATTCGCTGCTGTTCTCATGGATTATTCTAGAAAAAGGCAATTTCTGCAGCCACCGGCAGGGCGGTTGGCGAGTTGTCTCCCGATTACAAGTACTACCGTAGCGTTGGTCGAATGTTTGTGCTTTCCTCGAAGGAAGACGAAATGAAGAGGCACGGGGTGGAGGCGCAACAGTACCAGTAAGTTTTAAAATGAATTTATTATGTCTATTGGCAATTCATTTCGAGCCCAGATAGAGCACTGAAATTTCGTCAAAATAAAACTCCTTACGGATTGACCGTTTTTTCAATTCCGGTGAACAGGGGGTTGCTTTGCAAAATTCCAGTGTCACTTTTGAAGGGAACAGAAATGCCAGGCAGTAGATCCTGACTCCAAATTTTAGTTAAGGTTGAAAATGCGAATCAAAGAAGATATTTTCAGAGCTGAGGCCGATTCCATTGACAAGAAGAAGGTTTACCTGGAGAAGGGCCTGATTGAAGCGGAGCAGAATCTCAGGGAATTGATCCAAGCCCGCCGTTCATGATTTTGATGTGGTGCATTCCTCGCTTTGTACCAACTTTTAAGTTTTCATCGTTTCATGCTTTGTCGCTTTCTTTTGATCTGATATAAATACTTTTCTTTCAAGTGTTTATTCCATTAGTGAGTGAAACGTCTCTCTCTACTTAAGAGAGATTTGGCTGTTCAATTCTAGTCTAGTCGGAAGCGTAGGCGTGTAAGGGTATTTTTGTTGGTATACGAACTGACTGAAATTATCGATCAGACATTCCTCGTGTATGTCGTTGTTGCCGTGCGAATCTCGTCGGCCACTGCCCGCTCAAAGGAAATGAATTTTGTACGTTTTGAAATGGAACGCGGAAAGTAAAATGTCCTGTTTCTCCAATGGGCGCGGCAATGTGTTCTGTTCGATAAGATAATGATCGTATTGTTTTTGCACCCTATCGCCCTGTGAGTCGCCTTCGCTGAAGTCAATTGTCCACTTTGTAGTTTGTACTTTCGGTTGCAGGTCAGCACCGCGTGGAAATTTGATCTACTCCTTGCGCTCCTTTGTTCCGCCGGCCTGTTTCAGCACTATTTCTCGCTTGTCTCGTTCCTCTTGTCCCGTCTTTCCATTTTTGATACATTTTTCACTCTCAGATCTCGGAGGAAGATGGTCGCCGATTTCGATCTGGTCAGCGAAGCCCTCAGCGGACAGCCGAATCTCCTCAAATTCTGGGACAACATCTCCGAGGAGGATCGGGTTGATCTGACTGCTCAGGTATCTCCGTAACAGGGCATTTATGGGTTCAGTTAAGTTGAAATCTCTGGATATCCCCACGGCCTCCAAGTGTTTCACGGAGTCTGCGGATATCTACACGGCCGATCCCGCTAACCTCACTCCCGTGGCTGAGGAACACCGCGCCGTCGTCAGCGAGTTGGATGATGTCACTCGCAAGCACTACTGGAGACTCGGTAAATTTCTTTTTGATAACTTTCCTGTTCTATTGAATAATAAAAACTTTCTAACGATGACTAATGCAACTCTGTTTCAGGTTTGGAGGCCGTGGCGAAGGGCGAAGTGGCTGCCCTCGTGCTCAGCGGCGGCCAGGCTTCCCGTCTGGGATCCTCCTGCCCCAAAGGTACTTTTTTCCACCATGTCCCTTTATAATATGCTCTTTTAGGCACCGTTCCGCTCGGCCTTAACATCTGCCCCGGAGATTCCCTGCTCGGCCTTCAGGCTGCCAAACTGGCTCGTCTGGAGCAACTCGCCCACAAGGAATTCCCCACGCTCTCCGGCCAAATTCAGTGGTATTTTGTCCTTAGATACTGTAACAGTCCTTTAAATACAGGCTAGTGATGACGTCGAAGAGTACCGAAAAGGCGACGAAGGAGCACCTGGAGAAGGTGGTGCCGGAGGCTGGTCTGTCCTGGGACCAGGTCACCCTGTTCAGCCAGGCCGAGATCCCCGCCTTCGACATGGACGGAAACCTTTTCCTGGCTTCTAAGAACGCCATCGTCACTTCTCCCAGTGAGTATCAAATCTTTTAATGGACAGCTGGCTGGTTCAGACGGAAATGGTGGAGTCTACGCCGCCTTGGCCGAACATTTGCCCGTTCTGAAGGAGAGGGGAGTGAAGTACTTCCACGTGTACTGCATCGACAACATCCTCTGCAAAGTCGCCGATCCCTACTTTATCGGATACGCCGCTGACAAGGGCGCTGATGTGGTCACTAAGGTAAGTCTTTGTATTTTTATGGAACTCTGGAACTTTCTTCCCTTTACAGCCATGTGTACAAATCGCGCCATCAACATTACAAACCATAGCTGGCTGGATATAGTTTGTCTTAGCCGCCCGGGAAAAAGCCTGGTTTTTACTTTCATTTTATTTGGCCGTTCTGGTTGAGTTATGTTACAGAGAGACAAACAAGAGAATTCTGCAGTAACTAGTGCCAGCCGGGTGTCACTAAAGACTAGTGTGCCTTTTGAAGCTTTTGCCTGCGTTTGGAGTCATTTCCCCCCTCCCCGTATCGTTGTTCGCATGTCGGTGTTTATAGCAAGTGGTTGTTAACTGGTACTAATCCGCTAGTCGGCGCAGTACTGTTCGTCGGGGTCGGGCGGTCCCCTTTTCACAGGCTACGGATTAACGGGGCGGCTGCGCGACGCGTTGCGCAACCCGACTGCGCATGTATACATCTGCGAATGCGTGTATTGTGTTGCAAATGACCGGAGAAGTGGCCTCATGTGGCTGGGAGTGTGTACCGACATGTGCTCTATTGCCAGCAGTGTTTCTGTCTCTGATCACCTAATCCCTCCCAATGATTTCTTGGCTCATATCGGGGATAAGGGCGTCTAATGCCCTCGGGCGAGCATCTTGATTGAGTCAACACTTATATTGCGGCCTTTTCGCCGAAATGACTGGAGGCGTGACTCGAGTATTTTTTTTTGCTACTGTAGTGGTATTCCTTCAAACAACAAACTGCATAAAACTTGCATTCACAATAGGGTTGTGAATGACTAGAAACAGGGCTGGTAAATTTGAGGGTCGGGCCGGGCCCGGATTTTAAGGCGAGGGCCGGCCCGGGCCGAGCCGGCCCGCTCATTTAACAAAGGGCCGGGCCGGGCTTGAATTTTTACAGTGAGGGCCGGCCCGGGCCGGCCCTTTGCCAGCCCTGGCTAGAAACATTTTCGTTACGTTTTGGATATCGCCGCATTATTTCTCACCGGGGTTAGGGTAAGATCAGGGAAGGTTGGGTTAGGAGTAAAGTTGATAATCCAAGTAAGCCAGAGGTTCCTATTTCCGAAATGCAAAATGTATGTTTTTTAAGCCGCAGTTTCTGCTTGAATAAGTAGAATATCAGAAATAAACAGAACAACAATTCTTCTGATAAAGATATACGGGGACTACAATTACAAACTACAAGTGATTCTTTTCAGACAGTGGTGAAGCGCCAGGGAGAACTCGTGGGTTCGGTCTGTCTCGACTCTGGTCGCCCGCGCATCACGGAGTACAGCGAGTTGGGAGCTGACTTGGCTGAGAAGAAGGCGGCCAACGGTCGCTATCTCTTCGGCGACGGATCCATTGCCAACCACCTGTTCACCATGGAATTCCTCCAAGGGTCGGTTACTGTATCATTCGATGACGCAACCGCTTTATCCCGAGCGGGTTCTTTGTCTCGCCAGGTGGTCGACGTAAGAAACAACCGCGGATTTCAGTTTTTGCACGCCCTCCTTCCATCTACCGTACCACCGCGCCCACAAGAAGATTGCGCATCTGAACGCCGACGGAGAGCTCGTAAAGCCGGAGAAGCCGAACGGAATCAAGCTGGAGCAGTTCATCTTCGACGTCTTCCACATGAGCAAGTGGGTTACTGTAGTGGGCAATGCATACCGTAATCCTTTAGGAACTTCTACATCTGGGAGGTCAAGAGGGAGGACGAGTTCAGTCCGCTGAAGAACGCCGAGGCGGCCGGAGTCGACTGTCTCTCGACGTGTCGTCGTGATCTGGGAGAGCAGGCCAAGCGCTGGCTGCGCGAGGCTGGAGCCACGGTGGAGACTGGCACCATCTACGTGTCGCCTACCCTAAGCTACGATGGAGAGGTAGGCCGTTGCCCTGTTGCCCAGGTCACTTACAAGAGTTGGCGTGAAGTGCGGCCAGCTGACCTCGGTCGCCATTGGAACAGCAGCCATTTCCTTAGAGTATGGTATCGCGCGCCAGTCGAGTGGCAGCATGTATTCTCCTTTTAATGAAGAGACTCGGCCGAGGTCACGCACTAAACAAACAGTTGACCGAGGACTTTGCGAGTCTAACTCTTTCCTTTCAGGGCCTCGAGAATGCCAGCGGACGCGTTGTCACCGAGACCGTCTTCGCCTGAATGTAACTACAACAACTGTGATTTTTGTATCAATTTATGGTGTGGTTCTTGTTTTATCTTGCTTGTGCATTTTTCGGGCTTTAATGAATAATTTATTTGATCTTATACACCTGAAGAGCTTGGGGAAGACCTTGGGAAGGGGAATACTGTGGAGCCGAGGAAGGTAAATTCAAGTTGTACAGTTTGAAGGTTTTGAGATTACTAGGAGCTCAATCGCGGAGGTCACTTATTTCAAAGGGGCAACGTAATCGCGGGACGGGCCGGCCCGTTTTTTTTTACAATCTGGTAAAGTTCGTCAAGCAATATCGGGCCGCGCTTATGGAGTGCGGCCCGATAGTTCTGGTTGTTGAAAACACAAGCGTTTTAACGGAAATAATTCATCTGTGAGATTCAGAAGACAGCGGAACAGAACCATGTTCCCATTTGTATGTAAACCCTTCGATCGTTCGTTGGCAAGGAGTCGCCTATGTGCGGTGTCCTTAGAGAGTTCTCTTACATAGGAGCATGTTTCTTTGTTGATGAGGTTACAGTGTCACTCGGGCAGCACTTGTTGTGTTCTCAGTTGCGAATCCCGTTAATCCCGCGGTCCCTTTGCCTCCATGTTAGGCATTGCGCGTGCCTTTGTCCGCCGCTGCCGCCGGCCTGAACCCTGTCCCCACAGTTTGAGTAATCAGCGCAGAGTTACATTCGAGTTGCGCATTTGCATTGTTCTCCGACTGTTGGCACCACACAGCTGGCACAGCTGGCCCAGCTGGCTGTTCTTCTTCTGCACCTACTCACTCTGCTCGGGTCTCACCGCTCCGTGTCTCTATTACGCGTCGCAAATGAGGCGAGTAATACGAAAATGACCGAATAATCACGCGCCACCCGACGCCACTTCCGACGCCAGCCGCCGAAAGTGGCGCTGTCGGAAAAGTGGCCAAACAGTGGCTTTTGGAGGGGATCTTCTTAGTCATTTGAGGTGTAAAACAAACAATTTCGATACTTTTGATATTTAAGATAAAGACGAAGTTTGGCACAACGAAATGCCTCTCTCGCTCTCTCTCTCTCTCTCT
>LNBV01071544.1:0-10130 GCA_001513535.1 Oscheius sp. TEL-2014 | reverse complement strand
GGGAATAAATTTGTATTTGTATTTGTATTTGCATACTGGAACGATGGCATCAAGTTACCCGAGGAGTAAGGGGTTCGATTCCTACCCGCAAAATCTTGCTTTTTGTGCTAGAAGACATTTCATGGGTTCCTGTCTTCATTTTCAAAGGGGAAATGCCTCTAACTTTTCAAACAAAAACTTTCAATTTCACTACTAGAGAACTTCCAAACTTCGCGTGGGTCACGTCAAAATCCGGTCTCATTTTGACGCTTTTCAACTTTTATCTGTCACTTTGACCTCATTTTTCGCATGAATTTCAAGGGAAATTCACCTCCAAACAATGGTTTTTCGGAAAGCCCATAAACAGAGGAATCTTTTAAAAGCGAAATATCAATATGTTGTCCTGAACAACATGGGCTGTTGAGTCGAAAAAGAAAAAAAAATCGATTTTCAAGTGCTTCGGGCGCATAACGTCTGTTTCGCGTATATAATAATACTAACGTATAGGGGAACGCCTAAATGTGTTAAATTTAATTTATCAGCGTTTTTATTAATATAAAACATAATGAACACAAAAATAGAGCGAAAATCTAAATTTTGAAAAATACACGTTTAAACAGCCGTTTTCAAATCTCTGCTTATACGGTATTAGCAGCGGAGCGCGGATGTGACTGGTTTGGGCGGGCCACAATTGGCACACTTCCAAATTCGAATTATCCACGTTTTTCGTGGTTTAAACTGAAAATAAACGCAACTATCGTTTTCAGCTTGTTGAGAAACCCCCAAAACCGTAATTTCATGGTAATTTTTCAATGTTGCATTTCTCACCAAAAAACTAAATAATACTCCAGGGAGAGAATCCGGAAAAAAAATTTTCTCCGATTTTAACGAATAATGTTGCTTTTTGGGGGTTTTCGACTACGAGAAACTCATTGAAAGGGTTCCCAACCCCGTCAGACCAATATTTAGAGCAGAATTTTCATTTCTCCACGGAAACAATCTGCACAACCACCGGATGCGAATTTTCCCCAGTTTTTCGTGGTTTAATTGAAAAACAAATGCAACCATCATTCTTAGCGTGTTGAGAAAGCCCTAAAACCTTAACTCTATTGTGATCCGACCCAAGAAAGAACGATGGCAACAGAGGATGGCGCGGCACATGAGCAGACGCCGATGGTTGTCAACAGCGCCACGAAACCTGCATGGCCGATTCAAAGCCATGGCAGGTTTTAACCTTAAGCTTTCTCTGAAAGGGTTTGGTACAAATGCTTGATTCATCCTGGACAAGATATATCTCTCATTTCACTCTGTCCAGCAATGAGACACCAGCGATCTCAGGTAATTACGGTGCTTGTTAAAAGCAGCCCTTTCTGATTTGTGTCTATAATGGAGGCACCCAGGTGGACACGTGTTATTTCATCGTCGGGATACTTCGGATGATCAGTACTACGTCTACTGCCAACTCCGACTCCGTCACTAGACACAAGCCAACTCCGGAGGATTTTCGGCCGGAGATTTGTCGGAGAATCTCCTAAGTGGTTTGTTTCATAAGTTCAGTTCAACAAAATTCACATATTCATTTCATAAATTACACCGTCCACCAAAAAGACAGCAGAAAACAAAAACAAGGGAAAGCAAAATCCAACAACCAACACGGGGAAAGAGGGACTCCAATAATAGGGTGCTCTGGGTGGGAGTAAAGCCAAGGAGGCACTATAGAAAATGGAAAAATCCGTGCTTATTTCTTCTTTCCTCCCTTGTTCGTGGGGAAGGCGGCCGAGAGGAGCTTCTGCTGGCAGGGGGAGAGCTCGGCTCGAACAGGATCGAAGAGTCTGGAAGAGGGAATTAGAGAGAGGAGAGAGAGAGAGGGAGGGAGAGAGAGAGGGAGAGACTCACCCATTGATGGCGGTGACCACGGCGTTCTTCAGATCGGCGGGGTGCAGGGGGAAGGCCGGGTTGCTTCCGACCAGGAACTCCTTCTCCAGTCCGTCGTAATCGGAAACGGAGACGTTGCCTCCGTTGTCGTCAGCCCTTTGAATCTCCAAATCTGACGGAAAAAGTACGTTTTGGCTGAAATCCCTTCCTACTCTTTCCGTTGAGCAGCGGGAAGACGACCAACTTGGCCAGCTGCATGGCCACATTGCCTTCGAGGTTCCCGGGTTCACAGAATGACCTAAAATCGGAAATAATTGGGTATAATCTCCCCGTTAACCTGGCTATTTTGGTCTTGGTCTGCTTCGGTGTGTCGAAAGGCTCCAGGAGGAAATCCACCGCACGGCATCCCATTTTCTGACCGTCGCAGCCAGGAATGACGGGAATTGAGACCTGCGTAGGAGCAGAAGAACCAACGGCGGGAAGGAGCTGAAAATACAAAATACCAGTATCGCCACTTCCATTTCAGTAATAAACAAAATATTTACAAACAGAAAAAAATACAGACCTTTACGGCAAGTTTCGCCACAGCGAGGGCGTCTTTCTCATCGCCGAAGACGACGAGATCCGGCTGAGCGAGGCGCAGATTGAGGGCGTAGAAGAGAGGAACCAGGTTGCCAGCGAGGGAAGTGCCTTCGGAGAGACTCGTCTCGTCTCGCGTCACAGCACACGCCATCTTGTACATGTCCAGAACGTAGTCGCTGAAAGAACAGATTGATTACCGTACTGAATTACAAAAATTTGAACCTCAAACATCCGCACAGATTACAGGTTATCGACGCCAGCGATGCCGGCAATGAAGTGATACCACCCGGCTGTAATCACCACTCTTGGCAACCGGAGGCCGCTATAGCTTTGGTGGTAGCCTTTGGCCGCTGTTGACACCCAAACCTCTCAAACACAAGCCACATAAGTCAATCATAGGCCATTTATCATAACCTCAGCACAATTCAGAAATGAAACAGCCGGTGCTCTTGGCAACCGAAGACCGCTCATGATAATCTCAGCCCGCTTCCGAAATGAAATTGGGGGTCTTGGCAACCGTAGGCCGCTTCCAACAGCCGTATGCTTACGTAGGCGTACCTGGTGAACTGTCCCTCCAGTGTGGAGGCCAGAACGGTCTTCACCCTCTCCTGCAGGTCCAAAGCCTTGATGAAAGAGTCGCAGACCACTCGGAAGTACTCTGCCCTGGCTTCCCTCGCAGCCCAAGTGACCTAAAACTCTTCAAAATATATAATAATAATAATAATATTTCCTACCTTCTCAGCGTCGAGGAAGGCTTCCATGTCGGAGATGAGGACGACGGCGCTGTAATCGAGGCCCAGTTTCAGGTATTCCTGCATTGCAAAGTTATAATTTTCCATATAATTTCGCACCTTCATTTTCAGGAGTCCTTCCACGAATCCCAGATGGAATTTTCCCTTGGGGTGGATGGGGAACACGATCTTCACAGAGCGTCCTTTCCTGACCGCTGAGCGAAGGGAATGCTGGTCTCCGACGATCTGAAACCCTTACAAAGTTAGAAGAGTTGTTGAAAGGAGGGTAAACCTGGGAGCCTTCGAGAACGGAACGCAGGCGTTCCTCCTGGGCGGCTTCGAGTTCCACAGGGCTCTGCTGAGGCACATCCACCTTCCTGTCGCCAACCGACTGGTAGCCCTTCTCAAGAGCACTGCGGACGGCGTCAGTCTCGCAACGGGATTGAACCTGAAGAACTTGAAAATTTACTTATTGATATTTATTATTCAGAACGCTATTCCCCTTCTCGCGTTACTAGAAAAGTGGGAGCTTAACCGAATTTTCCAAATATCCAACCTTGGCCAAAAGCTCGCAGAGGAAGTTGCTCAGGGTGCTCTTGAGGTGATCTTCGTCCACTTTTCCCTCCAGGAAGGCGTTCTGGATCTCCTCAAATGTGGCGTACACCCTTAAACACAAAAATAAAATACAAAAAAGCAACAAAAATAAAGAAAATAATCGAACTTGTTGTTGATGGTGACGGTGCCGGGACTGATGATGGGCATGAGGACGTAGTTGTAGAAGGAGAGCACTCCGTTGTCGTCGGCTTGTCTAAAAAGTGGTCGATTGGCTGGGATTCTAGTCCAAAAATACCTCGGACAGGCTCCAGTAGTGATTTTCTTAGTGACGATTTCCAATGAATCCAGAAGATCGATTTTGGAGTCGACTTCGGAACTGAAAACAACAGAAATGTAAAAATTAGATCGCGTTTCACAGTCTTGCCGCTTTAAACAGCCAAAGACCGCATGAATGATCTTTATAACGATTGGCTGCGTAAACACATTTGGCAGATATGACCGCTTTGAACAGCCCAAAGCCGCCTAGACACTTCGGAGAGCAAGTCTCAACAACCAAAGGCCGCTTGGCCGATTTCGACAACCGTAGGCCGCCTAGATGTGTGATACGCTTTCAGCAGTCTTCTTTGAACAGCCGCCTAGCACTTTCGAGAGCATGAACGCTTATAGGCACTCCAGAAAAGCAGGTCGTTCATTTTGACAACACTTCCGCACCTGCTCATCTTTCCACCAGTGAGTCCAGGCACCATAGGGTTCATCAGATGCCACCGCTTGCCAAGCTTCAGCTTGGGCAGCTGTTCCTCGGCCAAGATGAAGATCTTGCGCTGATCCACACCTCCGAACTGACCGTCCACCTAGAAACATAATTTTGCAGACATCCGAGAGCTAGAAATACCTTGAGGTACTGTTCGTCGAGGGCTTGGAGCAGGGGGTAGAGCAGGCCGGAGAGGAGAGGAGATTCTACCTGAAATGACGAATTTGATAAGAAAAAAGTGCGAAGTTTATAGAAATGGCTTAAGAAACACGGTGTCCCTAACATTGGAAAGAAGTAAGAGAAAATCCCAGACAGCCTTGCCGAGACCGTTTATACACAGAATATTCCGCGGCCTTTTGCTAGTGTCCCACAACTTCCGCAGGAAAGCTTAAAAAAGTCACCTGTTTCACGACTTCAGCACCGGCTTTCAGGGCGTCTCTCTGGGAGACCTGGCCGCAAAGACGCAGGAGATCGAAGGTGTATTCACTAAATTACAAGAGTATGCTTTCTGTATGGCAAATGCTGACTTTATCGCCCGACACATAGTTCCAGAATCCAGCTGTTGACATTTTGAGGAGAGACTATCAACAGACGAGTTTTGGAATTTTCGTGTCGGGACCCATTACTTCTTGTCATGAACATCGGCAAAACGGCGGGATACTGACCGACTGAGCTGGTAGGTGGTTCCCCTCACAAAGTGGAGTCTATCGATGGGAACGTCCAACGACTGCAGCAGACTCTTGATGACGTGTTCGTAGTAGATGACCCTGTTCTCCAGAAGCTCCCAAGTACTCTTCATATTGTCCAGGAAAGCGTGTAGGTCGGCAAACAGTACAGTAACCTAAATGATGATAAATAAGTACAGTATTCCTTACACTATGTACAAATTCCTTTAAAAAGTCTCTTACCTTTAACCCAGCTTGAAGGAAATCGGCGATCTTCTGCATGGGGACCATGTAGCCCACATGGGGCTTTCCGGTCGTGGCCGTGCCCCAGTACACATGGGGCACTTTTCCCTCCGTGGCCAACTGCTTCTCCAGCTTATCCACTCCCAAAGACTCCTAAAGGACGTTATTTTTAATGTAAAATAGCGATATACCTGGAGGTTGCGGAGAATCAGCTCCTTGCGGCGCTTGGTCTCTTCGCTGAGCTCGGGCACAGCTGCGGGAGCCGCCATTTTACCTGAAAGATGACTTTAGATAAAAAATAACGGTTAAAGATAAAACGAAGGCATATAAGAGCTTTGAGAAAGTGACGCATAACAAGTCGGCGGTTTTGAAACCTGACGCAACGTGACGAGTCTCGAATTGCATCCGTTTCGCTTCGTTACATCCCAAGTACTACAAAGGTACCATTTTTAAACCACTTACAGCTTAAATTTGCGAGAAAAACACGAAAACAATTAAAACAGACGACTTGAAACCGAACAGAATTTCAGGTGAGTGAAAGTGCGCTCCAATGTTAATTACAAAGGCGTACCGCCCTTTAACCCCGGCTCTTCTATTTTTTATTTTTTCTATTTTTATTGCTGCTCCAAACTACATTCCTTAGTGTAAAATTGTACAATACACTTCGGAAATAGTCGTTTTCATATTTTAAACCACAATCGACTGGGTGGTCTCGCCGAAATCCACGGAGGACTTGTTTTCTATTTCTTTAAAATGTAACCGATTTTAAATCTAGCTTCGCTACATTTCAGAATTCACGGAGTGCCTGATTTCATTTAGACCTGTTCTTACAATAATATTTCTTTTAACAGGATGCTACATAAATTTGTTGCATCTAGTTTCTTTCCGTACACGTCGTGGTTGCTTTTTATTAATATTCTTGGTACCTTAATGCCTTTATTTAGATTGTGAAGCTTATAGATGCCTAATTTTGTCTATTTCAGGGATAATTAGCCAGCATGAGGTTGGCTCTCCGTCTTCTGCGCCCCGCCGCCAACCAGAATGTGAAGACGCCCAAGTTGTGGCAGGATCCCGTTCTGGGATACTTCGAGACCCACGGTTGGTTGTAAAATATGCTATTTTTATTATTAAATCCTTAGGAAAGACCGAATTCCTCCCCGGGCAGGAGTACAACCTGACTGACGACGAGAAGAAGGCCGTTCTCTGGAGGTACCGCGTCAAGGAGATTCTGAAGAAGGAGTACCTGCGCCGCGAATTCGACCCCCACAACTTCAAGTACAAGGTTCGTTATGTGTTTCATTCTCATCACCAGCCGACGACTTCTTAGGCAAGAACCACGGAATTATAAATATAATGGGTCCCGACACGAAAGTTTCAAAAGTAGGCTGTCGACGTTACGAAACACCTGTCAACAGCCGTGTACTAGAACTTTCGTGTCGGTATCCAAGATATCGAAGTATTTCCAATGGTTTTTGCTAAAGACGCCCACCGAGCGTGGCTTTTACCGTTCAGTGGACTTTGCTGTTGTTTAAAATTTCGGACAGTCCTTTAAAAATGTTCGTTTAGGAGGGCGTCACCATGGACCCGGCGATGTTCCGCTGGTACTCGGCCGACATGACCCAGGCCGAGTTCTTCCGCTTCACGCCGCGCACCGTCTTCCTCTACGTCGGAACCGTCCTCGTCGCCTTCTACGTCTACACTCGCCTTATGTTTGTCCCCGCGGTACGTTCAAGAATGGCGAATTGGTGTTGAATGTAGGGAACAAGTTAGTATTTGCCACGCAGCGGTCTGAGTTGCAGGAAGAACATGATGTATTGAACATCGATGAATGAGGTTATTAAAAGCGACATACTGTTGTCAACGACAGATTCGGTTTTGACAGCTAGGTGGCTTTCGTAGATTGTTTTCGGGCTCACTTGTGGATTTTCGAAATCACACCTTTATCATCCCTTCATTTAGCTAATACATCTCATTGCAGGACATGTCGAACGAGGACTGTTTGGACGGAAAGACGTTGTGGTGGGACAGGCAGCAGGGCCGAACTCTGATGACCTCCGGTTCCGGCCTCTTCGCCCCCACCATCGGAATTGACTTCTAGACCCCTTCAATAGCAGCAGTTGTTGTAGACATAAACATAAATGTGTAATTATCTTATCTTACGCTGTGAAATTGTGGCATTCCGCTGCTCCTGGGAACCGAATCTTCGGTATTACAATTGTTCAGATGGGTGACCTGAAGTCTGCTCTGAAGGACGCCAAGGGCCTTTTGTGTACGGGGAAGAGCCAGGAAACGATCGATCTACTCCAGGCACGCGGCTTAAAGGACTAATCGAAGGAGGGGGTTTCAGGATTTTATCGATCGGGAGAGGGAGGATTACATGCTGTTTTGCTTCGCCGCGCTGGCGAATTCCAATTTGGAGGAGTACGAGGATGCGGAAGAACTCTACGAAAAGGTAGAATCGCCATTATTGCCTCGGTGTTGACGCAAAACTGCGTACTCGGAAACGGAAAGAGCCATTCTCCAAGAATTGTGCTCACACGGTTTGATAAATCTATGTTTCGGCGGAAATCGTGGTGAACGGGGCAGCCACAATAGATTCGCCGATGATTCTAACTACCATAATCATCAGAACCAGCTAGTTGTCAGCAGTGCGAGTGATATATGTAGGTAATTAACCTTCTGAACTTCGGAACGTTCCCCACGCTCGTGTTTCGTGCCAGCCGGGTGTCATTATATCCCAAAATGATGTTATTATTGCCGTCATACTACTAATACCGTAATATAACATTAAAAAGGCAAGGTATGACCCATGGCTGCCTCCAGAAGTTATGGCTCAATCAAAAGTTATCCCTTTTCGAATTTCTGTCTCCAATCTCTTTGAACTCCGGACGGGATTGCAGGAGTAGGTTATCTCAATGTTCGTCGCACGCACAAGGGTCATCATGACATCAGAGCGGCGGTAATTAGCCCTCCGGAAGGTTCCGCGCTTTGTAAAAGCAACTGATATCGATCGATCTTCTCCCTTCCTCCCGCCGGCCATATCGATCAGCGCTGCCTTCCCGCTGAACACCCTGCTTACTTCCATCCAGGAATAGTTCGGCGTCTTGTTTACTTCCTTCCTGTCCCCTTCCTCAATCGTTATCCATCCTACTGTGTAACTTTCACTTTTGAATAGTTCCCAAAAATGCACTTTCATGGGCTGTTTGAAAAACACGCTTACAAAAGTGCGAGCATTGATTTATGAGGTATATCTGTCAGTCTAGATCACATGTAGACACGGATCGTAGAGAGTTTACTATCCGTAGGTACCGCAAATACAACCCAGTAAGCACCGTAAGCTCCGCAGCCATATTTTGTTAACGTTTTTGCCCAATCGGTTCATTTTCGTAGGTACCGCAAGTACCTAACGTTCTGGTATGGTCTAGACGGAAGAGGGCATATGTGTAAAGTGGATATTTTTGCCATGCATAGCACCGTCGATTGTGTAGCGGATACTCGCTCGCCCTTTGAGAAATAACTTTTCGGGAATCTAGCCATACTTTCTATCTTTCTAAGCGGGACTCCCCACGATGTTATATTCGGGTTGGCGCCCATGGATCCTGAAACTGCGCTTCGTACGGCTGGAGTCAGGTGAATTTCCATAGGATTCAGTTAAGCATGACTGGATAAGGAGCGGTACCTCGGAGGCAACGTAAGCCTCCCCTCTTGATGTTTTTGATACCATTGCGTACATGGAAAACAATCTCGGTTATAGACGCAGACAACTATATTCGACTTTGGTGTACTGACACCCTAGGTAGGAGCAGTCTATAAGGCGTAAGGCCGTCATTATTTTTTTCGTAAGGTCATGCCCCTACAACTGCTATTCCTTCGACGAAAGAAACGTCACGCCCCCAAACTCGCGCTTCCTTGGGTTCATTATTAGAGAACGCCACGTTCACACGGTTGGTTGTGGAACGCTGTGACCTCGCTCCCTTTGCCCTACCTCCTTAAAATAACATTTGTTTTTCTTGTGCAGTCGAATCCGTTAACTTCAATGGACTGTTTCAGGCGATCAACCTCGACCCATCGAAGCCGGTGGCATGGATGGGCCTGTTCAAACTCTACGAGGCCGAAGACGTGGATTTCGACCATCGAGGGCTGGAGGTCTGCGACAAGATTTGCGCCATGTGGGTTTTTGTTATTTCAGGCTGCAACAGCTTTCGCTAATATTTTAAAACATCACTGAAAACGACGTTTCAGTGGCGATGAGGATAAGAAAGCGGCCGGTGCTGCTCTTCGCCGCCGGCTTCGTCTACATCTGGGTCAATTCGACGACCTTCTGAGCGATCTGGGCTCGGATACGGCCTTCGCAACGGCCGTGGTGGATCGTCTGGACGCGAAGAAGATTCTTTCGACCACCGAACGACAGCTGGTACGCAGGGAGACATAGTTAAGCCCCCACACGAATGTCTCCCCATGACAATCCGCGGGGGGTGCCGTCTGTGTCCTGGACTTGGAAATATGCTTATTTAACCCGGGATATTCCACACTACCATTCCCATCTGATCCTCTGCGGATTCTACGTACATGAGATTAAAGAATCCGGAAGGTCCTAAAAACGTATTTTAGAGGGTATATTAACTGGGAATCGTACCTACCAGCATATGTAAATAAGCCCCCGTAGATTAGGTTGAAGGCGTCGCGCCGAGCCAATTTTATAAATTGGGGGACTCGCGCCAGACGTTGCATGAATACTGTGGGGGTCGC
>LNBV01071320.1:0-12510 GCA_001513535.1 Oscheius sp. TEL-2014 | reverse complement strand
AGGCAGAGGCAGAGGCAGAGGCAGAGATGATCAGGTTTTCAAAACTTTCAAACTAACACTTGATGTTTTACTGAACTTCATTATAACATCTACAAAGTGAATGTGATACGAATGGCAGAACACTTCTATTCCTCAGAAGACGACACTCCCTCGTCAATTCGTATTCTGAAAGGAAAGGTCTTTAGATCACATCTATGGTTGACTTTCTCCTCTAAAGAGACAAGATATTTTGGTCAAGTTGGCCAATTGAAATATTCTGAATAGCCACAGGCATTCCATTTAAAAGTATTTTAGTAGATTTTGAAGACAAATTCTTATAAGGGACGCCAGAGGCTATTCAAAAGTGGCCCATTTGATTCCTTTGGTTACCTTGACCAACATTATTTCCCTCGTGAGTCGCCAAAGGTAGTGGGGCCCGATCTTGGTAACAAAGTCGTCTCTCTGGAGAAACTTTTGAAGTAACAAAGTGCGCTGGAGAAACTTTATGTAAATTTTTCTATTTCTCGACATAATGTGTATGTATTATACTTCGAGATAAAGCTTTGTATATTGGATACTCAGGCAAGTGCTAGCAGCCAAATAGAATGAGTAAGTTTTTGGTTAGAGTATCGGGCGATTCCTTGTGATTTTTCCCTCCACTTTGAGTGAAACGTGAAAAAATTACTTACCTCTTGGATGAGAGGGGTGTTTTCTTAGCATCCCAGCGTCGTTTCCCGTCACTTTCTCTCTTAGCTTCGTTTCTTATAGCCATGAGCTTCGTCCAGCATTCTTCTTCAAGGGCTTTCGTCCTTCGAGGAATGATTTCCACCAATTCAGCCAGTTTTACGACTTTCTGTCCTTCCACCCTCAGTTCTTCAACATCAGTTGCTTCAAAATGGCGTTTCTTTGCTTCAGCGAGGTCCTAAAAACAAAATGTGTGTTCAGTATTCATAACTTTGCCTTTGTTTGCCCGGTGATTACAAGCAGACAAGTTTATGTTACTCTGGCAGCGAGTAAACATCAGAATTATCAAAGCCTCCTTGTTTATGTGACCCACCTTTCTCGCCTCCTCATAACATTTCTCCAGATGTTTAGCACAATTCGCAACAGTAGGACCAATCTAAATACATCTTTTAAGCAAATTACGCAAAAATTACTTCGATGAACTGATCAGAAATCATTTCCGAGCCAGTTCGATTAGATCTCCGACCTGGTGTTCCAATGTTCTCCTGTTCTTGCAAAAGAGAACTTCCTGGTTTTTCATCAATATCCAGATCATCAAGGTCCTAAATTTGAAAGAAAAATAGGTTTTTCACACATTAGAATACCAACTTTTCCCCAGAATGGCAGCAAACCATAGACAGAGACGTTTCATCGAAATTAGGAGGAGGTTTGACAGTAACGGTGTCTGAAAGCATGAAACGTGAATATTTATAGCCCTCGGCAAATTCATTTCTGCCTATTTGGCATCTAAATATTGACTGAGTATCGAATGTAGAGCAGTTATCCAAGCAAAAATCAAATTACAACAGGAAAACTCTGGCACAATTTGCTAAATTCACTCGAAGTAGTTTGGCAATTACTATAAGTGCGATTGAAAAAAAATTTCTTGTATTTAAAAAAACATACTGTTTCTTTTCTTAACAATCGATTAGGGAACAGTCGGTTAAGCCCACTTCAAAATAACAGTTTTGTTTTGGGCGGCATGCTGTGACGCGGCTGGTTGGTGCGAGACGCGGCTAAAGGGGCGTGGCTAAAATTTTGACTTCATAAATTAAACACAAAATGCAGAAGCATAAGCAGAAAAGGCTTACCGGAGTCCGACTCAATGTCAGAAAGTAGAATTATCCTATGACGACTATTATTTGGAGAAATGACTTCCTTCTTCAAATTCGACATTTCAAAATGAAAAAAGTGCTCGAATACTGAAAATCAAAGTTTAATTTGTGTGAAAACTGAAAAAAGAGGTTTGTAACAGCTGAAATTGTTCCCCCTGAGGCGCGAAATAGGAGCGAACGAGAAAAAGAGACCTTATCAGGATAACGTGCCGTTCACGTATTCGTCGCTAAGCAAATAATGTTTTATCCTGATTTATAAGAAAAATTGAAATGGAAAGCTCATTTAAATGGTTTGAGACAAAGACAATTAGCTGCAGATGGTCGAGGGTGTCGAGCGGATGTGAAGAAAATGGCTGTGTCGTCCGGCGCGGCGACCTCTTACTCATCAGCGAGAGATAGGAGACGCAGACATTGGCTTGTAGAGTGCATGTGAAAGGAAACACACGTATGCGGTCCTAAGAGGAAAGTGTCTTCCTAACAAAACTGAGGCACGCGCACACAACTCTAAATAAAATTTAAATGGACAGGAAAAAGTACTGAAATCCTATATATTTATGGCATTTAGGTACTAATGAACGTAAAAACACATCATGGTTAAAAAGGAACCGAGCACAGTAGTTTTTCGTTGGCTATCCAGTTATCTGAAATTTCCCATGCAGAATGCAGGCGATTTTCCTTAATTGCCTTCTCCAGGCGACTTCTGAAAATATCCGAGCCAAGCGAAAATTCCGTTGCAAATTCTTCAACTTCATCGCACAGATTCTCAAACAATCCCGTATACCTAAAGGGAGTTTCTAAGTTCACGCACATAAACACATCACGAACACGCACACACACGCTTACACGTACACATATGCTCACACGTATACGCACGCACACACGCACACACATACACACACGCACACACGTACCCGGCCATTGTTTCATCGCGATTCTTTTCTGTGACATAAAAGCAGTCTTCCTTCAGCGACAGATTAATAAAGCATGATTCATCCAAGCCATCTCTTCTTGCTGTTATCCAGTAAATGGTCTGCTTGTTTCGCTTTAAAGCCAGTTTAAAATGCCCAGTAGACACTTGAAGCTCCTCGATAAGTGCCAAAACTCCTTCAATCACGATCCTTGCACAGTGAGCACTCATCGGGTAGTTGTACCGCACAATATGACACAACACTTCTAGTCGTTGTTCACGGAAGCACAGTTTAATGAAGATGTTGTGGAGGTCTCTAGCCATAAAGTCAGACGTGTGCACTTTAGAGAGCCGTTCAGCACTGTACTCTGCACTTTTCTTGAGCGTCGTTTTTGCGTCAAGACAAAGCTCTCCAACTGGAAGAGCGGTTTCCTCTCTCCAAGCATCCATCATCTGACAATATTTTCTGTTTGTGAGTCAAATAGAATAAAGTTTAAAGTTGTTTTCCTAAGTATACAATTCGCAAATGGTCTCTCTATTTCTCTGTGCGTGTGCATGTGCGGGTGTGTCTTTCTATCTGTCCGCATGTGTCTGTGTGTTGACAAGTGTTCGAGCTACGTACCTCATTTAGCAGTGGCTGAATGTTCGTTTCCATCACCTCCTCAATCATCGTCACAAGAATGGAGTGGATCTCTTTGCACAGAGTGTTCCCGAGAGTGACTGCCTGGCTTCTCAGTGCTTCATCGATACAAGAACTGTCCTCGAGAGAGTTATAAATTACACTGCGTGATATGACATAAGGATCAAACTGCGAAAGAGTCTCCTTGTTGTGTCTATGTTTCAGACGAATAGCCTTATTGACGTCAATGATCAAAGTTGTGGCAAAAGCAATGACAGTGTCGAATAGGGACTTTGGAACAGCGAACGACAGTTTACCGTCCCGTTCACGTTGTAAGAGTGTCATCGCATTCTGAAAAACTCAAATTATTTTACAGAAATGTTGGTTACCATCAAGGCAGTTCTTGTTTGAGTCATCATGAAACTGGTGATGGTTTGTCTGAGAAGGACTAGTAAAGTGGAATTTTCTGCACACTGATGGAAATCATCGACAAAATCATCCACCGGCATTTCGCTGAGTGTGAGTAAGGAATGAGACAGAATGTATTGACGTAATTGCTCAATTACAATCTCCGCATAGGCTTGTAGTCTCTAAAATATAGTTTTTCCAATAAAAACGAAACATCCTAATTGTAATTTTGGACACAGATGTTTCTATCTCAACTACCAAAAGCGACGGCATAAATATATTCAAACGGCTGTTTTTAAGATTTAGACTGATTCAGTACGCCCGCCGGGTATCATAGAAAAGTGTTCGATTCTTCATCAAAACATATTTGTAAGCATTTATAAGTTTTTTATCTCAAGTCTGCAGCTATTGCAACAAAGCCTTGTCTAAAGACTGCGGCAAAATTGATCGACAATTGAATCTTTTAAACTGGGATATCAGACTTTGTTTTGAATTAATTTCCAACGCGTAAAAAGAAATCTGACGGAATATTGACACCAAAATATAAATATCCACTATGAATTTGGGTTTTCATCTCTATTTTCCATTTTTACTCACATACAACTTACCTGATGAACAACATTGTTCTTTTCCTCGCAAACTCTCCGTTGTAGAGAAACATTGTGACTTTCAATGAGGACAGAAAACTCTTCTGAGTATGAAGCATTCGTTTTAGCAAACAATTTCCTGTTGTGCTTGAAAAGTGACACAAAATATAGCATGGATCCAACTGCTGCTGGAACGAACACGGTGACTGTTGTTGTTTTGGTGCCAATGCGGGAAAACGCATAAGATGTTACCCAACCTGAAAGAACTTAGTCATATTTCTACGAAACTATCCCACTTCCAAAATCTGCCAAAATACCAAAAAACCATCGCCAAAGATTAGGCTGTTTTATTTGAACAACCAGTCGCATTCCATTTGCCAATGCCGTCCCAATTTCTGCTGATGCCGGAACACACTTCTCCCTGAAAGAATATATAACCCATTTTATATTTATTCAATACCTCATATATTCTTGACAGCTCTGCATTTCGCAGTTATTCACTTTAATCCATGGTGCCATTTTCGATAATTTCTCGTACAACACTGGAGGAAGGTAATTCTTTTGATATCCAATACGTGGGTTGTCAGGATGATAGATCTCCTTCACGTTGTGTGTAATTCTTCCATTAATTAGAATACCGGCGTTTACCATATCTTCAAAAAGATCAGCGTAAGGAGCTAGGGGTAACAATATGCGGTGCTGCACGTTCCTTCCAGAGAGTGTTTCCTGAATACTTGCAGCCAATGCTTTCAAAGCATAGCCGTAAGAAAAGTGTCTTGCGAAGACGGTTCCAAGGGAGTCTTGCATGTTCTCAGGAAAGATATCAAGGCTGATTCTTGTTGATTCCACGAATACTGTTGTGCAGCAAGTACTGACTGTAGCCTTTTCCGGGCTTTCAGTTTCCTTCCAAGTGTGTTCACCTTCCACATCCACAAGAATTTCTTCCAGCATGTTAGCATCAACTAGTTTTTCAAGAATCCATTTTGCTTCACTCTCTTCTAATCCGAGCTCTTCAATCAGAATGTCAGCATTTACAAAATCAAATTGCTCCATTTTTGGTGTCGCTGTGATAACAAGTGGATTTAAAGTGGCGATGATTTCAATGTAGGCCAGTTCACATTCCACCAGGTTGTGCAAAGTGAGATTTTCAGAGTAGTTGTCGGCAAAATTTTCGAGGTCAATAACGTTGTAGAAATAATATTCGTCTAAGTTGTTTTCGCTTAGTCTCAAGTCGAATGGATCCAGTTGGAGAGTAACAGGGGTGTATTTGTCTAGTGGATTATGTTTAGCTGTTTTTTTCACAGCTACGTAAAACCTCTCGTGCAAAAGGCATCCAGCACGCTGCATCGATATCAAAAACCCTGTAGCACTTGGCAAAGGCAGAAAAGTCAGCATCTCCTTCTCGACGGCTTTTTGGTTTTCGAAAACAGTTCCATTTTCATTCTGAACGACGTTGTCGATAAAATGTCGCAGCAGCTGTATTGGTAGACAATTATTGTTAGCAACGAGTTGTAGCATTTCATCGTCAATGGAATCCATCAGAACAGTGGGAGACACAATTCCAGCTTGACGTAGGGCCTTCATTAGAGTAAAGTAAGTGTGTTCATCTTCATCATCCATAAGAACATCAAAAGGTTTGGGCACTCGTCCTAATACGTTGTCAATGTTTCCAATAAACGCCTCCAAGACAGCAATAGACTCCACTTGTTGCTTTGCAAAGCCTCTGAAAAACGTGTTGTTAATTTGGAAAATGTTATTAAACCTACCCTGATTTTGCGTGGGGTTGTTCAAGTGCTGTCACAACTGAGTGAATGCGTCGTTTGTCTTTTATCCGTTTCATGAACATTGCTCTAGCTCTAACAAACAGAGTGGTAGCTTTTGAAACATTCTCTTCGTTAACTTCGACAAAGAGTTCAGGACTGTTTTTAATATCATTGATCTTTTGAAACTGGTTTCCAGTCCAGAGTGCCCCATCGTGAAGCTTGTGTTGTGCCCATTTGATTCCATGGCCAATTTTCTTCGCAGCTCGTTGTCTTTTATCACCGAACCATTGCCATTGATTGTCGATCAACCTCCAGAAACCTTCTTCGTCTTCTTCTTGCACTTCATCTTCTGTTTCTCTCGCAAACTTCTTGTGGCCGCGAATTTGGCGTTGAAAAATAACAGCCATATAATAATAGGCTTCTGCGGAGAACTCCACAAATTGATGAGAAATCCTCTGAAGCAGCTGAAGGGCCGAATCATTGTTGTTTTCTTTCATCATAATTTGGGCCAGCGTCAGCAATGGCTGTGGTCTTTGCAACCATTTCACTTCGTCCAAGTTTCCATCCCACTCAGGCGGAATTGGATGACTAGAGAGAAACTTTTCCGCAGAAGAGAAGATAGCTTGTTTTTCGGTGTCACTGGCGTTTTTCTCACACTGCCTGATACGATCGCCTTCTTTATCAAGCCATGTCGCCCACTCGTCCAGAAGAGCAAAGTAGAGTACTTGGTTCTTTGATGGAAGTTCCTCCTCGGGCACTCCGTACAACGAAGCTACAGTTCCGGAGCAATGATTTTGAAACATCTGGAGACAGCGTTCTTCTACATCGATGTAATAGTTGTAGAAATTTGTCAGTGAACGCAAACGATGAACTTCCGCATTATTTCGAAACTGCTTGAGTTGGAAGATGTTGTTAGCGCCGCTTGCATGTTTGTCGATAAAAGCAATGATTTGTCCAGATCCTGGCTGTCCACACCTAGCCGCCCTTCCGTATGCTTGATCTTCAATTCGGCTGTTTTCGGGAATAAACGAAATAATGACGTGAAGTCCACCGCTGTCAATAAGTTCATGATGAAGTTTGATATCAGTTCCACGACCAGCCAAATTTGTAGAAATAATCAGTTTTCTGCAACGTAGGCCTCCATTTGTGTCAAAGTCAAATTCATCGAAGTCGCGTTGGTAGAGCGTTGCATCCTTGAACGAGTCTTGCATAACACTGTTCTCGGCAAATTCACAAAGTCGTTTGTAAATCTCTCCAACGTCATTGATAGATCTGCATACAAGTAGCACCGACCGATCAGCATCAAACTGATTGTAGATTCCGTCGTAGAGAGCTTGTATCCAAGGTGCTTCTTCCCTAACCAACACAGGAACATTCTCATTGAACTCCTTTGGTTTGCACGTCGGAATGCGCATGACATCCGCTTGGTACAGATCACGCAAGCTGTCGCTTTCAACTTTTGATCCTAGCGTACCACTGAATCCGTAGAGGTTTTTGTAGTTTATCAAATGAGACACATTTGAGACAAAAACAGCTTTCACGTTGAATGGTGCAAGACGGCAACCATGTTTCAACTGCAAAATCTGATGCAATCCCTGATTCCATTGAGAACTTGATAGATCTGTTCCTGTATGTTTGTCAATAATGACAATGACCGGATGGATATCTGCAGAACGACCAGTTCGATCAATGTCCACCACATATTCATCGTTCTGCTGCATAAAAACTCCTTTTAGTGTGCTGTCAACAAACTCGTTGAGATGTTGGAGAACAAATGAATGAAGGTAGGATGGGACACATATTTCCTTGTTGCGATTATGTACAATGGTAAGCATGCCCATGACTCTTCTTGTCAAATGGATACCACAAGACAACTTTAATTCTGTTTCCAGTGTCACCAAGTTTTCCTCAGTCCGTTCAGACTGAACCACTCCTTCACTATCAACAATGTTGTTCTTTATTAAATGCCTCCAAACAGTAGCAATTTTACCAGCCTCTCCTTCGTGCAGTAGTAATTGGGTAATGTCGTGTTTGGTCACCATCCCAAAAAGGTCAACTAAGACTGCTTTTCGTATATTCTCGCTCAAAGAGCCAGAGTTGTCGTTGTCTTGAGATTGCACTTTTTTGTAAATAAAAACAAACAGGGATTCGAGTAACTCCAAGCCGGGGATGTTGTGAGACAGGTACAGCATGTTTCCTCCATTGTCCAAAAGCATACTATCAACTTCGTCCACAATGACGCAATCCTTCTGTCGTCCTCCAAGAATGTTCCTTTTGTAGAAGTTATGTAGCAAAAAATCGCGCTGGAAATGGGCGATGTCTCCGTAAACAACTTCACAAGCATAAGCTCTTTTCCGTTCATCAGTAATTTCTTCACAGTTATGCTCCACCTGGATATCAAATGCCGCGTATATGTCCTTCATGTTCTTCGCGTCTCGCTGAGCTAGCACTGATGAGCTTGTGATAATGTCCACAGATCCGCCGTGCAGTTGAATTTTCAAAATGGCCAGAGCAGCTATGATGTAAGATTTGCCTTCTCCCGTGTTGACTTGGCAGAGAAGGTTTTTGGGGTGATTGTAGGCACTCAAAACTGCAAGTTTTTGAGTGTTTCGAAGGCGAATGTTGCGGGTTTTGAATAGTACTCCGTCAATTCGTTCCAAAACCTTCATACATTGATCATGCGATGTTTCGATCATTTTTGCAATTTTGTTCATTTTTTCATTTCGGTCCTTCGTTTCTTCTTTGGAGTCCTGTGGATTTGTTGTCAATTTGATCAGATCTGACAAGGATCGTTCATATTGTGGAAACACTTTGTTCCAACTGGGATATCCCTTTAGTCTCTTTATCCATTGTTGTTGTAGTCGTTCTTCGCTGACCATCCAAATTCCTGATCTTTTCTTCTCACGCAGATCTTCAACCAGTTTTGAAGCCACTTCTAAAATTTCCAAAACAGAATGCTGAACCGTTGGAGTTAATGCTAGCTCGTTGTGGTAGATCAAAAATGTCAGCCTTGAGATCATCTTCTCGTAGAGGAAGCAACCTTTTTTCTTTAGTGTGTCAACAACCGCTTGTAACCACCATCCTCTGTGTTGATGAGTAGATTCCAGAACAATGAAAAAGTATCCAGCAGTTCCATATTCAGCGTTCAATGGTTCGTAGCTGTCCCACTTTTGAAACTCAGCGATGTCAATCCATTCCCTAAGCGGTCGGTCCTCCAGTTGGGCAAAACTATTTTCCGCGTGTGATAACATGTTTATCAAAAGGTCCATTTTGTCTTGATACTGGGTCCAGTCCAATTCGTGAAGTTTAGATCCAAACAAAGATTGAAGCCTTTTGTCTCTTATGGTGGTAACCTTCTCCGCCAATGTCATTAACTTTTCACATTTGCCGCGGGCTTTGCTAACAATCCGCAGTGCCAGTGAGATGTCGTGTAGCGATCCATGTTTACCAAGAAGATTAACGCAAAGTTCTTCCAGGGGCATGTCTTTATTGCAAACACAGTCCATAACTGTGTTTAGTAGAAAAAGCATTTCTGTGAGACACATATCGAACCCTCGTAATTCGAAAAGCCGAGCCAGAAATTGCAGGAATTTGCTGGTCTTCATAGAAACTGTAACTGCTTCTATCCATTCGGTTACATTCTCTTTTGCAAGAGAATTGACAAATTCACTCAAATCGGCGTTGTTTGACAGTGGCAGTGAAATGTTCATTTTGCAGGACAGTAGTTGGCTGTGAAATTGAAGAATTTCTGTACATGGCACAACGGATGATATATCTCCTTGTTTGTTTAAAAACAATTTCATTGACTCTGTTGCACGAACGTTGAGGTTTTCCACAATTCTCATCTTCGTGAACCCGCTTTCACAGAACAATTGAAGATTTATTTTGTTTTTCTCCGCAAATAGTAAGCGATAAGACGCTGAACGCAGTCCGTTGTTCTCCATGTGATCAGTGAAAGCTTGATCAACCGAGGGCATTCCAGTTTGTGAAAGATATAGGTATATAAATTCACCATAGTTGTCAAAATCCAAGTCCTTGGTTGTCAACCACTGTGATGGTGTAGAATCACAATTTCGATACTTCAGATGATAGCGATACAGTTTTGAAGAAAACTCCAGTATTTTTTCAGCGAAAAATCTCATGAAGATCAGGCTTGTTGTATGTGAACCAACAGCTTTGGGCATTCCCATATAGTCATTTTTGATTGTGAAGCGGTCTTTCAAGTGAGATCGCTGATCCAGTATTTTGCGAAGTGGTCCAAACCAATCTTCAATTTGGTACTTTTTGCGCAAAAGTGCTTGAACGTCCGCGAATTGACTATCTGCTCCATAGGTCCATTTTGATCTTGCTTTTTTCAAATGATTCAGCAGATGTTTACCATGGCCCGTTGGCTCCGCACTTGATGTTGATTGTTTGCTGTTCTGGTCCATTTCGTCAGTTCCAATTTCAGCTTCGTCATCATGTCTCTCTTTTTCCGACTCAGTCATAAAAGTCTTCAAATGATTCTTAACAGCATGTGGATCACTCCAATCCAATTCTTCGTTTCCGAACTTTTCCAAAACGTTTTGCTTTATGAGCTCTTTGCGTATTCTGCATAACTGCGTTAAAACGTCCTGTTCAGCAATCCAGTACTTGGAAATGTCTTTTTTAAAATCATTCACCAACTCATTGCAATAGCTGTCTGTTTCGCGTTTAATCCAAAATTCCCCATCCAAAGGGGCACTGGTCACAGGGAACAGTTCCCCATCCCTCATATCAACGTGAAGTGCTGTTTCTGGGATGTCGTCAAGTGTCAGGGTAAAAGTTGATAGACGTAGTTTTTCCTGCCAGTCCTTTCGAGCCTTTGAAACAAAAGCTTTCAATTGTTCTTGGTTCATACCATTGTGTAGAACGTCGTTAACGGATTCTTTTACCCAACTCTCTTCTTTTTCCAGGTAGCAGAACATTTCCTCCACGGAGTCCTGTAGTTGTGAGGCATCCAAGCAAACTTGAAAACTTTCTTCAATTAGTTGCATAACTTTTACAATAGAATATTTTTTGCAACTTGCTATCTTTTTCAAAATTTCATCAGCATGTGGCTTTAGCGACCTGATGATTATTTCGTGCTTTCCAACGTCTTCTACTTGTGGCTTCAACACTGTCAAAGATTCTTTAATTTCGGTCTCCTTTTCTGTTTCGGTTTCAGTCAGCACGTTTTCGAACGTTGGCTCCTCCGAGTTCACTTCAACTTCACAGCTAGCAAAACATTCACAGTACTCTTCAAGAATTTCATCCAAAATTATAGCGTGTTGACTGACAGTTTTGGACTTATCCGGACGATCACTCTCCGTTTTCCTCTCCAAAATTCTTTCTGCTCTGATCGGTTCTGGTTTATCTTCTTTAAATACAACGTAGCAAGGATTTTCGCCGTCTTTTTTCTCTCCAGACTTTTCATACTTCAAATAACCGTTGAATCGTGATTTTTTGTCAGATGTTGGCTGAAAAACGTAATTACATTTCAGCTTTGTCTCTTCATCTGATCCAAGGAAAAATTTGAAATTTCCAACTTCCGATCGGTCAATGAAAGCCATATCATTGCCGTGTTTTCCCGATGTTCCTGTCTTGCCACACGTTCCACTGAATCCATCCATTCCCAATCCTCTTTCGATGTTGACACCTCTCAGTGGCCTTCCATCAAAGGATGCCACAATACATTCACCTTCTCGACCGCCTTCTCCTCCGACACCGTTTTGTCCTCCGATTCCTGGAGGAGTACCGCTAGCTCCGTACACCACAAAGTACAGATCGTAACGTGTAGGTGTTAAAATGTTTCGTTTTCTTCCAGCAAAAGAATATTCGATGGTTCTGCCATAAGGGTCTTTGTACTTATAGAGCAAATACTGTTTCGTGGTTTTGTTCGGGTCAGTTTTAAATGATTCCGTTTTTTCAAACTGATTTCCAGGGTTGTGATCCCGAAACCATGACCACCTCCTCCAGTAAAGATTAGGAGACTTGACACACAGGTTCGTTAGTTCTTCCTTTGTTACTCCTTTTCCTGTTGTTCCATCACCGCCATCACCTCCATTCTGGCCGCCTTTCCCGTTTCCGCCAGACATCTTCACAGTTAGACAGGCAGCATCAGTAATTTTTCCAGCAACTATGGAGACATTTCCACTGGACTCTCCTGCTTTGCCATCGTCACCAGGTTCTCCATCCTTTCCGGCGGTTTGTTTTGCTGATCCACAAGAACGAGCTTGAGTATCCTTGTGAATACCTATAAAAAATATGGTAAAAATAATATACATTGGAAAAATGTTTTTTTGTTTTGCAATCTGAGAAATTGTAAGAAATAAAATTTCACCAAACGAAATGTTTCAAACTGAATTGAAGCCATTTTGTATGAACGATGAGAATTTGCATGTTATAAACC
>LNBV01071103.1:0-22464 GCA_001513535.1 Oscheius sp. TEL-2014 | reverse complement strand
GGCGGGTACAGTTCTCACAAACACAAAGGTGTTGTTGACATATTTAAGTTGTTGTCGGCGTCAATTGGAATATTCCCTCGCGGACTTCATTGACCATTAACCACGACAGCTGCGCAGTTTCGACCGCGGATATGGTTACTCAGCGACACCTGCTCGTCGAGTGAAAGAAAAACTTCCGCCCGTCGAGGCTATCCCTTCTCATTCGGCGTTTTTTGCTGCCCTTCGGCACGCAAGTCGCTGAAATTACACGACCAAGGCTATTGTGCGAGGTTGCCTCAACGAGCTACCAATGGCTTGTGAGCATCAAAAATGCATAGAAGATTGTCGTTGCTGTGCGGCGCGTTAGTGTATTGTGTTGTTCAACATTTCTCGTGCTTTGGCCGAGCGCAGCATCTGTCGAGAGACGGGCATCCGTCATTGTGACACCACCCGTTGGCTACTCTCCTCGGGCAATAGGTCAAGAAAACATCCATCAGATTTCGATGTTTGGGGGAGCATCTTGCAGGGTCAAAACAACAATCAGAAGAACAGCTGTGCTGTTACCTGCAGATGCACGTGCTAATCCGCGTGGACCGGTCGGTCGGCGTTGAGTGGCTCTCGATGTTGCTTCGGCTTCGCAACGCCCAGAACAACGGCGAACGAACAACTACATCACTTCCCCATAGCTAACTATTTTGATCCCAGCTTATCGCAACATTGCTGACCCAGTGATCATCGAATCCCTTTAACGACTGCCGCAAAACGGCCTAACCTGTTTGTGAAATGTTCTTACTCTGTCTAATTTTAGCCATTTCTCTGGTTTCTGTGCAAATGATTTCATGAAAACCCCTATTTTATAAAATTTGACTGATATATAAGGCCCAACAAACAAGTTCCCGTCTCTAATTAGCCAGTCCCGGGCACTTTGTACCCTCTTCCGGAACTCGATCCTCGGCTAATTCCTCTATTTCACGAAACGTCCGCAAAGTTTGCCGCTCGGATGGCCAAATCGCCGTTAATTGGGGTGGTCGCTGGTCGGTGCCCATTAATCGTCGTCTATTGTAATGGCAGAACTGAGGCCGAATATCGATCGCGACCTCGAGTCCGATGCCGCGCCGCTTGCTGAACCACGCAGAGACCGCGGCAGCATAACAAACCCGCACCTGCGATGCCAATTTGCTCCACCGTAGCACCGAATATGTAATTTCGACCAACGACCTGCATTTAGCTTGATTATCATTGTTATTTTTAACTGCTACCTTTTCAAAACATTCCATTGAAAATGCCATTGACTCCATTTTGAGGGCGAGTGGGTTCTTACTTCTTCCGCCCCAGACTGTCACTTAAGGTGTAGGCGTGTTTAGATAAGGCGCCGAGGCCACTGGAGAGTTTCATTTGTCTCCCGATGCACTAGGAGTGCGCTGTCAACAAATGAATAAGTTTGTGTACGGACGTCGTATTGATTTTCTGCGCCGTTTTTACACCTCGAACAACGCACATGTGGCTTCTAGGTGTCCGCGACGTTTCATACACACCTAGCAGGTTTACTCTGCACTTTTCCATAAACAATCCCGAATTTCACCGAAATTTGAAATTCTTGAAAACACATTTCCCCTTCATAAAGTTGTCCGTATGTTGTCTTTTTGTTGTTTTGTTTACAAACTTTGTTTTTTGTTAGGTTTTTAATTGATAAGGTTAAACTTTGTTCGGAAACGCCGTGTCGTAACCCCGGTCGATCCGCGGCGTCCGCTGCGACAGATGGAGCGCTTAGTCCCCCCAATTTCCGTTGCATCCTTCCCGTTTCGGGCTGCTACAATTCCAAAATTTCGCTGTGGCGTCCTTGTTTTCGCTTATTATATCCTACCTCCTCCTCCTCCAACGACCTTCTGCCATCCGCCCCACAATTCATCTGTCGTGTCGCAGATAGACAACAACAACTTCCGCTGTTTGTTGGAAGGAATCGCAGGCTTTCCCCCTGTGGAAGAAAAACACACAAAGTGGAGGCTGCTGTGTATTGGTTCCTGTGCAGGAGAGACGGCAATTTTCTGGCCTCCCATAAATAATTTTTGGCTCTGCGTCCTTCGACCTCGGTCCATTGATTATTCATGGCCGTTGGTTGATTGCGATGAGAATAGGCACCTAGTCACGGCTAACCACAAGGCTTGCCTAAACAATCTTTTTAAGGTAATGCGAGAGAGCGCAAATTCCTTTACGTCAACTGCACATCCACACAACATTCGGCCTTCGTAATTCCCTTTTCCGTAAACATAAGCAAAGGCCGCTGCCAAAATTCGCGCCCTGTTTCAAAAACAAGTCCTGTTGTGGGAAAGTCGACGAATTCACTTCACGTTTAGGAAGAGCTTTTCTATTACTGAAGTTATTATAGGCATTTTTGGTATACATGTAGATAAATATACCTATTTTTTGCACAGGTGTTACTTTTTTGCATTATTCTTTTTTTGCTGAAGTGTTACTTTGTTGCCTTTTCTTGTTTTCCCCAAGAAACAAAAAAATGAGAAATGCCTCAAAAACACCTTTCATGCAATATTTATACATATTTACTTAAGGTTTCGTCGTTTTTTTGTAACCCTGTAGCCTTTGTAAGTAAATTCACCCCCTCTTTCGCCCAATCCCTCCAGATTCTGTTATTATTCACTTGGATGGCTGCCTTGTAACCTTTTAACCCTATTTTAAACATTTTGGTGGTTTTTCCCTAGTGAGACTCTATCTTTCTTGTTCAGAATATTGAAAATTTATAGAACCATCACCTCAATCTTGGAAAACACTTGTCAATCAATCTTAAACGGCGTATCTTCATCAAACATCTAAATCCAATACTAGCGTGCGAAGGCGTAGAATGGCGACAAATGCCGGTACTCGTCCCAATGGACTGCCAGTCGGCAAGGCTTAGCAACAATAGGATACCCAGATATGCTAATCTGATGTCCCTCGCGGGAGGGCGAGTGACCGGCACCCATCGATCGCCAGTTCCTGCCAGCGGCTAGCTTTTTATTTCTTTTCTCTCTGCTGCGCCCCGAAACACTGCGCTGCGTTAGCCATAATGGCGGCTCATCCGCCCGATCGCATCGATCAACACATGCCACACCTGCCACGCACTTGGTTAATCCCGGAAATGCTGCTTTTCCCTCATTCGGAAATTTGGGCGGCGAGAAACACCTGGCCACAGCCTGCAACCACATTGTTTTTCTTGAGTCAAGGGTCTTCGATTATGCGATTTGAAGGAAAGGAATTGTTTTCGACAGACCTGCTCCTTCTCGTCATTATTCAGCACAGCTTCAGTTCGTCTCTCTTTTTGCAGCGCGCGATGATTGGAAACACTCACTCTCTAATGGCGGTTTGGTCGCCGTCCGCCCGACCAGCATTTGCAAATCATTCAATGCAGCTGGAGGGCCTAAAGGCTAGCTATACTCTACACTTCTCAGATTCTTTTACTTCCATCGACAAACGGACGAATAATTCATTTCTTCCCATATGAGTCAGCCATATGGCGAAATTTCTGCGAGCCGTTTTAAAGCCAATCTTTTTTTTAGATCGTGGTATTTGATATCTCAATTCCGCATTCTTCAAAACGTTTTGTAGTTTCTGTGGCTTAAATCGATACGGTTCAAATGACCTTTTTAAACTTCGGGAGTGACTATTTTGTCTCTGAAACTTTCACACAGTGATGAACTTTACTTAACAGAAGATAAAAAGCTTTTTTAACTTGCCTAAAACTTTTTTCTTCCAGAAGATGTTAGCAAAATTTTCTGAGCTTGTGGGATTCTCGAGATATGCGGTCATTTAAACCCCCAAAAAGCATTCCATATCATTGTAGGTATACTTTGAAACATAATTGGTCATATCTTGAGCATCAGATGCGCGGAATGGCTACTCAACTTTGTTCATTTGACTCATTCGGCTTCACTGACCAAATTTGGTTTCCTCTGTAGTCAAATGACACCAAGTCTGTCTTTTCTGCATTTCTTTGGAAAATCGAAAGTTCTTGAATTCGGTTAATTGCATCTTTACAAAGCTTGATGAAACCTTTTCACCGTCATTTCAGTCAGTTCGCGCTATCCTAAGTGGGCAAATCGGAATGTCACCATTTCCAAGCAACCGTGTGTTTCATTAAAACACTCATTGTATCAGTTACAATCGAGTACACATCGCTTGTTGGGATTGATCGCATTCAATTTTGAATTTGGGACCATTATCGCTTGCTTTTATCGTTCCCCAGCGACTATTTTCTTGCTGCCTTGTTTTCGCTAAGAAATCTGTGGGTCCTTTTAGTAGAATTAGCGCTTTGTATACGTGCCTCCATCGACCGCTTTCCTTCTCCCTAAAAACAATGATTCCTTTCCTTTCTCCAACACGCAAGTCAGGGAAATTTCGATTTCGGCCTACCTATGAATGTCACTCCGCATTTGTCCGCTCTCCCCTATTTTCCGCCCGCATGGAGTCTTGTTTTGCCCCATCCCGGAGAGCTTTCTCCCTTCTAACTCCCGTTGAGGCGGGCGGTCATTTAACACAAGTAATTCCTCCAAATCCCACGCATTTCCACCAACACGTCCCCTTGCATTCGGCGCCTGTCAGCAAATAATACAAGCGCAATGCCTGTGACCACCGATTTTTCCGTGCATTGTATCGACGAGCGCAGCTGCGCAGTCGCCGTCTGTTGCCTTCTACACGTGTGCCGCTCTGATCACCCTCCTCCGTTTATCGATTGCTCAAAATTGCTCTATTACTTTTATGAGCGAAAATTAGTTATGCGCAGAAAATTGCACTTTTGCCGAAAAAATCCGATACTTTGCAATGCGCGGGCAGAAGCTAATCGCAAGTTTTTTCTAGTTCGGGATTTGTGGTTAAGGGCAAATCGATGGACGAGGGCGACGCATTCTGGTCTCCTTCCTTGCCTCCGCCCATCCGATTTTGATAGCCCGCTACAGCTGGCTATTTTCGGCCGACTGCCGCAAATTAATTCCCCTTTGTTAAAGTGCAAAAAGTCATTTAACTTTAAAACGGCTTAAGTTACAATTTCGCCTCCCCGACTGTCCGGTTCAGCCATTACACTCTCGCCCACGTCTGTTCGTTCGGAAAACCAGTAATGAGTCATTCCCGACCGGCAAACATTTCTTATGCGCCACAATTAGTATTGCTTGGCCGCCTGAAATCACTTCGCAAAGTGCTCAAATATTTGCGGGTTTCTTTGTTGCCATGTGACTCCTGGGATGAGCCTAATTTACGCTCGAAACCGTCGCCTACACTAGAAAACATCATAATAATAGAGGTTTCCGTTGTTTCTCGACTGGTCGTTGCATTTCGCAGCGGCGTCTGTTTGCTCTTGGAGATGCCTTCTCCGCTTTCGCTGTTCCGCAGCCACGGATCCAGGCGCCCATTATCCCAAAACCCTCAAGGCTTCGTCTTCTGCCCCTTCCAAGCACTCTTGGCGAAGATTTCTTTTGTCTTCAAGCTGAATCTTGGTCCATTTGGCAGTAAAAGCACATTTAGGAGCTTCTTATTCACTACCTTGCAAAGCGTTAGCTAATAACCGATGGTTTACCCGTTTGTTGTCAAACAGACAGCGTGCCAAAGTTTCGATGTGGTCATTAGAGCCTTTGTTGGTAACTTTGACGCAAACTATGAATTCTTAGAAACTCTCGAACGATCTCTTGATTAGTAATGTTTGTTTTATTCTGGTCACAAGGGATTACCGTAACCAGCGGCAAATTCAAAGTGATTTTTTGCTGATCGCTGAGTCGCCTGAGAACCTTTTTGAATGAACGGCGCGCAAATCGTAACAGCCATGTTTCCTTCCACTCATCTCTGCTTTCCTCAAACGACACCAATTGGTTGCACGTGAGCCGTTCTGCAACATCTCTCTGTTCCTTATACAACATTTTAAGTATTTTGTTTGTTTAGAAGTTCATTTCAGGCGTCAGAGATGACCAAGGACGGTAATGTCCGTGGGCCGGCGGACTACGACGAGGAATTTGACGAGAGCTCATCGGCCCGCCTCTTCGAACGCAGTCGCATCAAAGCTCTGGCCGGTACGTTTCTTCCAATGCGTTTCGCGTTAGGACCAATACCCGCCCATAGCACTTGAAGGCGCTGCCAACTAATTCGAGCACCATAAACAAATGGCCCCCGCGGGATCCCAGTGGCGCGCACTCTGCACTGCCGGGGACCTTCCGGGGACAAGCGACGAAAAAACTACTGACGCCTTCTGCTCTAAATTGCCAGCGCGCGCTCTCCTAAAAGAATCGATTCCGTCGATCGCCTCATATTTGGAGTTGCAGGGCCGTGTTTGCTCAAACGAGAGCATGCGCAAACCCTATTGACCTAACTGATTCTCTCACTCTGCCAGGCAGTGTGTGTGAGAGATGGGAAAGAGTCTTAAAACGGAGAGAAGATGCATTGATAGGAACCTGCTTGCAAAACCGCAGGGGTTGTTGCACTCTGCCAAAAACGATTTGACAACAATAGGTCAGGTTCAAAAGATGATTGTTCACTAGGGGCATCAGGTTTCTTGGTGGCTTCCAGGGTCCCACGTCTTTCACAAACAACTTTTGGTTGTTGCGTTCAGGCAAATGCCATCCCAATGGCTGGTTTTTTTCACGGTGCTTATTTTGCGGAACCGGCACTGATTTCCACGCAGTCAAAACCGTCAGAATCAATGACCGTGCAGTTGATTGATTGCCGTACATGAGAATGCGGGCCGAGTGCGAAATTGCGTCACCGACAACAGGCACGCGAGTGTCCTTGTGTCGGTAACACGGGTAATACTGGTATGACACTCCGCAAGCGACGAATATGGCAATCGATATTACGATCCCGTTTAGTATCACATTGAGCTCGCACCTCTGACTATTGTATTGCAAAAGAAACATGCTGATAAGACTTGGAATCAATAGACGATAACGCTGCGTTAGTGCTGGCGTTCCTGGCAGCATGTCCTGGGAAAACAAATCTGCGCCGGTCGCTGAAGACGTCAACGGCAATGCTGAAGACCCCATCTACACTGCTCCTCCCTCCGACCTTTCACTCCACATCAACACTAATTATCTGGGGTCATTCCTTGACCCATTGACTCCTTCGTCTCTGGCCACACCATTGTCTGCTCCCTCTCCCGGGCTATATCCCGGCTCAGTTGCTTCGCTGGAAGAAGCGCGGAGAAATCGTACCAGAAGTGGAGCCCTCGGGGAACCGCCCTCGGCTGACGGGCTTGACCAGCAATGCGGCAAAAACGTTAACGGCATCGATTTCCGCATCAGGAACTTGAAAGGTTTCTTAGTTTCTTCTTCAAACCGAATAGATAGGGGTTGAGGGGCTGTCAATCTTTTTCTGTTGCCGAGGCGATCTAATCTTCCTAAACCAAACGTGCCATTGTTTATCTGTGGGTAAAGCCAAATGCACTCTGCTAAATGTTTCTGTGAAACAAGCGAATTCTCGGCGTTCAAAAAAGTATTGTTTAACCTTAACAATGGCGGCGCCAAGCGGCTGTCGCTATCAATCCTTGTTTGTCAATGAGTCATGCACTTCCTGTGCTCAATTGCTTCGATAAGCCTCCATTAAGACGAAGCACTTATTCTTTTTTCTTTCAGACGAACGTGAAAATGTGCAGAAGAAGACGTTCACAAAATGGGTCAACTCGCATTTGGTCAGAGTCAGCTGCAAGGTGCAAGATCTCTACATGGATCTCAGGGATGGAAAGTATCTCATCAAATTGCTCGAAGTCCTCTCGGGTGAAAGACTGGTACTTTGGCCTTGTGTTCGCGAATTCCGAACCTCTTTTTCAGCCGAAACCAACACGTGGTAAAATGCGCATCCACTGCCTCGAAAATGTGGAGAAGGCGCTGAATTTCTTGAGAGACCAGCACGTGCACTTGGAAAACTTGGGTTGTCATGACATCGTAGACGGAAAACCGAACCTCACTCTTGGTCTTATCTGGACTATCATTCTTAGGTTCCAGGTAAGCGGTTGCTCAGAGTTTCCAAAACAATGTGATTTTAGATCCAAGACATCACATTCGAAGACGCAGACAACCACGAGACCCGCAGTGCTAAGGAAGCCCTGCTTCTCTGGTGCCAGATGAAGACCGCTGGTTACCCGAATGTGAATGTAAAGAACTTCACGACCAGTTGGAGGGACGGACTTGCCTTTAACGCCCTTATTCACAAACACCGACCTGATCTCATTGACTACGAAAACCTGCAGAAGTCCAACGCTCTTTACAACCTGCAGAATGCTTTCGACACTGCTGAGCAGCAGCTGGGACTTGCCAAGTTCCTCGATGCCGAAGGTACCTCAAACTAACTCCACGTAATAAACAACACTTTTTAGATGTCAATGTTGATGTGCCTGACGAGAAGTCCATCATCACTTATGTTGTCACCTACTACCACTACTTCAACAAGCTGAAGCAGGAGAACATTCAGGGAAAACGTATCGGAAAGGTAAAAATTCAGACAATTACGTAACAAACAGCATGTTCAGGTCATCAATGAGCTCATGGAGAATGAGAAGATGATCAACAAATACGAGACCATCTCGTCCGACCTGCTTGCGTGGATCAAGACCACCATTGAGAAGCTGAACGACAGACAGTTCCACAACTCTCTCCAAGGAGTGCAGGAACAGCTCGCCGAGTTCAATGAATACCGTACTCAGGAGAAACCACCAAAGTATGTTCAATTGTTCTATTTATGTATTGAGCTTGTTTTAGATTCGATGAGAAGGGAGAACTGGAGGTTCTTCTCTTCACGCTGCAATCGGCCATGCGTGCCAACAACCAGCGGCCCTACGCACCGAGGGAGGGAAAGCTCATCGGTGACATCAACAGAGCGTGGGAAGCTCTTGAGAAGGCAGAACACGAGAGGGAGCTTGCCCTTAAGGAGGAACTCATTCGCCAAGAGAAGCTCGAGCAGCTCGCCGCCCGTTTCAACCGCAAGGCTGACATGCGCGAGGCTTGGCTTACTGAGAACCAGAGGCTCGTCAGCCAGGACAACTTCGGAAATGACCTCGCCAGTGTTGAGGCTGCTACCAAGAAGCACGAAGCCATCGAAACTGACATCTTCGCTTATGAGGAGCGTGTCCAGGCTGTGGTTGCTGTTGCAAGTAAGAAAATCTTTCGAATAAAGATAATTTTTATATTTAGACGAACTCGGAGCTGAGAACTACCACGCCATTGATCAGATCAACCAGCGCAAGGACAAGGTCCTCGAGCTCTGGAACCTGCTCTTCCAGCTGCTCCTGGCACGCCGTGTCAGGCTCGAGCTCTCCATGGCTATCCAGCGTATCTTCCACGACATGGATCTTACTGACAACCTTATGGATGACATCAAGGTATTCCATTTTTTTCACATTTCCTTACATTGTCTTTCTTTAGGCTCGTCTCTTGTCCGATGATCTTGGAGTGCACCTGATGGACGTTGAAGATCTTCTCCAGAAGCATGACCTCTTGGAGTCTGACATCAACATTGTTGGAGAGCGCGTCAACAACGCTGTCCGCCAGGCAGAGAGATTCCGCAACCCCAAGGGACCGGATGAGAGTGGCTACCTTCCCGTGGAGCCAGCTGTCGTGGAGCAGAAGTCTAACGACCTCCAGAAGAGATACCAGGAACTTCGCGACCTCGCCGATGAGCGCAAGCGTCGTCTTGCCAACAACAAGCGTTTGTGCCAGTTCTGGTGGGATGTTGCCGAGTTGGAGCAGAGCATCAAGGAACAGGAACAGGTAGACTTTCGGAAAAGTCAACCCTAATCACTCATTTCAGGTTCTGTCTTCTGTCGACACCGGAAAGGATATCGTTACCGTGTCTCACCTTCTGGCTAAGCACAAGAACGCTGAGAACAATTTGAACGGTCTGTCCAAAACACTCGACGGTCTGTTTGATGAAGGAGAGCAGTTGGAGAAAGACCAGATTCCTGGTAAGTAATACAGTTTAAGCTTAACTAGTTCGTTATTCAGGTTCCGACAAGATTCCTCCTCGATTGGCCGAGATTCGTGACTACATCAACCGTCTGAAGGATCTGTCGACTGCTCGTCGCAGCCGTCTGGAAGGAGGAGTTGACTACTTCCAGTTCTTCACCGACGCCGACGATGTCGATGCCCATCTTCTCGACACCCTCCGCATTGTCAGCAGCGATGACGTTGGAAAGGACGAGGGAACTGTCCAGCTCCTGCTCCGCAAGCACGATGACGTTGATGGAGATCTGCAGAGCTTTGACGACCACATCAAGCAACTGTACCAGAAGGCTGAATCCCTGCCGACTGAGGCTCGCGAACACCCCGATATCAGGGAGCGTCTCGACACCACCATCCGTCGCAAGGCTGAGCTCGAAAACCTTTCTCAGCTCAGGAAGCAGCGTCTCATCGATGCTCTTTCCTTGTACAAGCTGTACGCTGATGCCGACTCTGTCGAGGCTTGGATCGATGAGAAGGGAAAACTTCTGCAGACCCTTGTGCCTGGACGCGACCTGGAAGAGGTTGAGATCATGAAGCACCGCTTCGAGACCCTCGAGCAGGACATGAAGAACCAGGAGAAGAAGGTCGGAACTGTCAACGAGTTGGCCCGCCAGCTGCTTCACGTTGAGCACCCTAACTCCGACGAGATCCTGAAGCGCCAGAACAAGCTGAACGCTCGCTGGGCTCAGCTCCGTGACATGGTTGACCAGAAGAGAGCCGAGCTCGACCGTGCCCACCGTCTGGAGACCTTCCGCATCGACTGCCAGGAGACTGTTACTTGGATCGAGGACAAGACCAGGGTTCTGGAAGATTCCGACGCCCTTACCAACGATCTGTCCGGTGTGATGAAGCTCCAGCGCCGTCTGTCCATGATGGAGCGTGACCTGGGAGCCATCCAGGCTAAGCTCGATGCTCTCCACAAGGAGGCTGATTCCATCGAACGCGAGCGTCCCTCTGAGGCTCATGTCATCCGCGAGGACATCAAGAGAATCCACCACGTCTGGGACATCCTCAACAAGAAGGTCCGCGAACACGAGGCCAAGCTCGACGAGGCTGGAGATCTCCAGCGTTTCCTCCGCGACTTGGACCACTTCCAGGCTTGGCTTACTGCCACTCAGCGCCAGGTAAAGACTATGCCAGGAACATAACAAAGACACATTTTCAGGTTGCTTCCGAGGACGAGCCCCAGTCTCTGGCCGAGGCTGAGCAGCTTCTCCAGCAGCACGCTGCTATCCGCGAGGAGATCGACGGATACGCCGAGGACTACAAGAAGATGAGGGCTATGGGTGATCGCGTCACTCAGGATCAAACCGACCCTCAGTATGTTTTTAGACGTTTTTGCTTACTATGTTTCCGTTTAGGTACATGTTCTTGCGTCAGCGCCTTGCCGGTCTGCAGGAGGGTTGGGACGAGCTCCAGCGCATGTGGGACAACCGTCAGCACCTTCTCAGCCAGGGACTCAACCTCCAGGTTATCTTACTCAAAGTTCATTTCTCATTGACATTTTCAGATGTTCTTGCGCGACGCCAAGCAGGCTGAAGTTCTTCTGTCTCAGCAAGAGAACTTCCTCTCCAAGGACGATGTGCCCAGCAGCCTCGAGCAAGCCGAAAGCATGCTTAAACGCCACCAGGACTTCATCACCACCATGGATGCCAACGACGACAAGATCCGCGCTGTTGGAATGTTCGGAGACCAGCTGTGCCAGGATGGACACTACGCTGCTGACAAGATCCACAAGAAGGCCAGGAACATCGACGAGCGCCGTGAGGCCAACCGCGAGAAGGCCCTTGCCCAGCTCCAGAAGCTGGAGGAAGCCCGCAAGCTGCAAGAATTCCTTTCCGACTGCGAGGAGCTTCGCGAATGGATCGAGGAGAAGATGATCCGCGCTCAGGACGAGACCTACAGAGATGCCAAGACCATCACCTCCAAGTTCGTGCGCCACCAGGCTTTCCAGAGCGAGCTCCAGGCTAACAAGGTAAATACTCAATGCATCACACATTCAATAAAACATGTTTCAGGAGCGCTTGGAACAGCTGCGTCACGCTGCCATCAACCTTGGAGACGAGAAGCCCGAGTACCACGGTGCCATCGATCCTCAGATCAGCGAGCTTGCTACCCAGTGGGAGCAGCTTGAAAAGACCACCGAGGAGAAGGGACAGAAGCTGTTCGATGCTAACCGTCAACAGCTCTACGTCCAGAGCATTGCTGACATGAAGGTAAAATATTGACCATACAATATCTAAAATGCGTGTTTAGGAATGGGCCACCCAGCTCGAGAAGGAGATGACCAAGGAAGAGGCCGCTCCTGATCTCACCACCGTTAACGTCGCCATGCAGAAGCAACAGCTCATCGAGACTGAGATGATCAAGAAGGCTCATCACATTGACCAGCTTATGGAGATGGAGCCTCAGCTTGAGGAGATGCACCCTGATGAGCTTGAGAATATCCGTGCTCACCGTCTTGCTGTCCAAGAGCAGCTCCAAAGACTCCAGGCTCCTCTTGACGACAGACGCCGTCAGCTTGAGCGCAAGAAGGCCGCCTACCAGTTCGGTCGCGACGTTGATGATGAGAAGCTCTGGATCTCCGAGAAGCTCCACCAGGCTCGCGTCAAGCAGCTTGGTGAGAACCTCTCCGACTGTCACCGTCTGCAGAAGAACGCTCAACTTCTCAACAGCGAAATCGACAACCACGGCCCGTGGATCGATCGCATCTGTGAAAATGGACGTGAACTTATCGATGCCGGACATGAGAACTCTGCCGCCTTCGAACTTCGCATTGGAGAGCTGCGCAACGCCTGGCAGGAACTGAAGGATGCCGTCAAGGAGAGGAAAGAACGGTAATTATTATTTTTGTAATTTGTTATTAACTCTACCTTTTCAGCCTTGCCGAGTCCGAGAAGGCTCACCAGTTCTTGTACGACTGTGGAGAGGCTGAGGCTTGGATGAGCGAGCAGGAACTCTACATGATGCAAGACGAGCGTGGAAAAGACGAATTCTCTACCAGGAACCAGATCAAGAAGCACGAGAGACTCCAGCAGGATATTGACAAGTTCGCTGATACCATCCGCGAGCTGGCCAACAAGGCTCAGCGCTTCGTCGATGAGAAGAGCCCTCTGAGCGACCAAATCGCTCTCCGTCAATCCCAGATTGAGAAGCTCTATGCCGGACTCCAAGATCTGTCCAAGGAGCGCAGAAGGCGTTTGGATGAGACCCTTGAGCTGTACGCCCTTCACCGCGAGATCGATGATCTGCTCCAGTGGATCGCTGACAAGGAAGTGGTTGCTGGAAGCCAGGAGAACGGACAGGACTACGAACACGTGCAGATGCTCCAGGAGCGCTTCCAACAGTTCGCTAGGGACACCGAGAACATTGGATCCGAGAGGGTTGCCAATGCCAACGATGCCTGCGATGGGGTAATTAGGCAATTAAAAATCAAGTAATTGACCTTTTCAGTTGATTGCTGCTGGTCACACCGACGCTCCTACCATTGCTTTGTGGAAGGATAGTCTGAATGAGGCCTGGGAGAATCTTCTTGAGCTGATTGACACCCGAGCTCAGATGTTGGAAGCCAGCCGTCTGCTTCACAAGTAAGCTAATGTTTGGTTTAACTTTATACTTTGTAAACTTCAGGTTCTTCTACGACTGCCGTGATTGCTTGGCTCGTATCATCGAGAAGACTCACTCCATGCCCGAAGATCTGGGCCGTGATTCCTCCAGTGTGGGAGCCCTATCTCGCAAACACCAGAACTTCCTCAAGGATATCGATGCCATCGGAGAGCAGGTTTGTAACAAAGTAGAACCATTGTAAATATGTCTTTCAGGTCGCTCAAATCGAACGTGATGCCGCTGAACTGCGCGATGGATACGCTGGAGAGAGGGCGTTGGAGATGGCCGCTAGGGAAGGAGAAGTCGTGAAGGCCTGGAAACACCTGAAGGGCACTTGCGACGTCCGTACCTCTCGCCTTGGTGACACTTCCGACCTCTTCCGATTCATGAACCTCGTCCGGTAAGATTGGCAGAAAATAAGTGTCTTAATCTTCCCTTTTAGCGACCTGTTGTTGTGGATGGATGAAGTGAAGCGTGAGATGACCTCTCAGGAGAGACCTAAGGATGTCAGCGGTGTTGAACTTCTCATGAACAACCACCAGAGTCTTAAGGTAATTTATCTTTAACAAACCTTCTGAGAACAATCTTTTAGGCCGAAATCGATACCAGGGAAGACAACTTCAACCAGTGCATTTCCCTTGGTCGCGATCTGTTGAATAGGCGTCATTATGCCTCCAGCGAGATTGAGAAGAAACTGATCAAATTGACAACTGAGCGCGCCGAAATGATGAGGAGATGGGAAGACCGATGGGAATACCTCCAGCTCAGTAAGTTTAAAAGTAATTGTTTGAAAAATGAAACCCTTTTTAGTTCTCGAGGTTTACCAGTTCGCTCGCGACGCTGCCGTTGCGGAGTCTTGGATTATGGCCCAGGAACCGTACCTGATTTCTCGAGAATTCGGAAGAAACTTGGAGGAAGTCATCGGTCTGATCAAGAAACATGAAGCCTTCGAAAAGTCTGCCCATGCTCAAGAGGAGCGCTTCTTGGCGCTGGAGAAGTTGACAACGGTAAGCGGAAAACAGGATGTTTGCTACTGATATTTTCTTTCAGTACGAGCTGAAGGAGCGACAAAGGAAGGACGAAGAGGCTGCGCGCAGGCGTGGACAAGTCGGATCGCCTTCGAGGTCCCAGCCTCCCGAGCAGGCCGCCTTCTCCGCTGACCCCGATGGTAAGTATAGCTAACATGTCAAAGTAGTGTGAAACGCATGTAGTGCATGTGTTTTTGCGTTTGAGTGCATGACGTTTGGTTGACTTGTGTTGCAGACTTCAATATGACACTGAGCAGTCTGGATAGCCAAGGAATCCCCAGGACCAGCACGATTGGTTAGCATTTCTTCATTTTAACGTCCTCCCTTACATGTTTGCCTGCTAATGTCGTGATAATCGTGTTCTCTCGTGGTAGTGCAGTGTTGTGTTGCTTTAGATCGTTCTCGTCTCTCTCACAGTGATTCCGGAGGATGGAGGAAGAGTCTCGCCCGTGCGCCCAAGTTCGACGCCAAAGACCTTCGTGGTACTGCATAACCTTTGTTGTGATCGCTGTTGTGCTGATCCCTTATCTTGCTTCAAAGTGTCAATCTAATCAATGTGTTTAGGTACCCGAACCGGAGACGCTTTCGAGGGAACACTTATCCGAAAACACACCTACGATTCACTTGATAGGAAGGCCTCTAGCAGGTCATGGGAGAAACTTTTGGCGGTTCTCAAGGGCAGTGAACTGACATTCTACAAGGATAGCAAACACAGGTTTTTATAGCATTGAAGTTGGAGTAAAACATAAAAATTCAGAGATGAGGGTGTGGCTTGGCACAACGAACCGCCCTTCTCCCTCCCCGGCTGCTCTGTGAGTGTTGCCCAGGACTACCAGAAGAAGAAGAACGTTCTCTCCCTGAGATTACCCGTAGGAGCCGAGTACCTGTTGCAGTGCGCCAGCGAGGTAACATAAAAACGGCTACCATTAACCAATAAATGTTTTCAGGATGACCTTCAGAAGTGGTTGAATGAGCTGCAGGTGGCGACAGGCCAGGTGCAGGAAGAGGCCGCTAGGTCACAAACGCTGCCGGAGACGTCACAACCCAAGAAAAAGGGCGGATTCTTCTCGAGGAGTAAGAAATAGTCGCGCGAGCTGTTGTTGTTCTCTCTCCGCATGTACACATGATCTACGGTTTCCTTGTTCCCCATTCTTTTAGGTATTGTTCCTTTCTATTCTATGGCAATTCCCCCACCGATTGTAATGCACGATTGCTTATTTTTCTAGGCAGCGCGGGTTGGCCATGTGGTCGCCCGTGTGTGAGTTCCATGCTCTCCCGGATTCTAGGCAGCCGTTTTGTTTGCAGTTGAACGTCCCAGGGCTCTGTTAGTGACAAATTCTCACAGTTTGTATGCATCGATTCAGCTAACTCTGCCGTACTAACCGCACCACCCGGCTGTGTCACTAACGCTGTCTACGGCAGAAAACACAGCCTTGAACGTAGTAGTTCGTAGAGGCCTGGGTAGTTTGGATAGATTTTAGTCGTATCGAATCAATCCCCCAATCTTTCGTCTGGTATCTCCCATCCCACTGCCTTTCTATTTATTGTTGCCCGCAGCTGCAGCAAAGGGCGGCCAAGAATTTTTAGCATAAAATTCGCTAGCCGGACTGCCCTCGTGTTTCTGCTCGTGTTTGTGTCCACTAACAATTCCACATGGTGACACCCCCCTTAGTCGGTTCAAGAGAGCTTTTCGTGTGCTATTCGCCTTTAAGAGAGTGACTGTCGCTGGCGGTCTCGTTTATAGCTTGATTACACCTATATTATCTTGTCAATGTCAATAATAAAAATTGATTAAATGCTTTGTTTATGTTTGAACTTGTTTTTCTCTTTACACTTTTTAAGACAAATCTATGTAATGTTTGTAGCATAATATATTTTGTAGCATAATGTGGTAGTTTGTAGCATAATGTAGTAGTGCAACCCTCGGTAACGAAAAAGACCGAAAGTAATTGAATAGAAGCGAAACATGAAAATCTTTAATTTCGAACTGTTCTGACTTGTTCTGCCTAGCTGGTGCTACACCAGCATGAATGGTGTTAAGCAAAAATCACTAATAGTCGGTGTGCAACCAAGAATAAATCTTTCCGTATGTATATGCACATTGTTGAGATTCTAAATTTGCTGGTAATCTCTCTAATAACGCACTCTATCTGCAATTGCCGCTTAGTGATAAACCTTTCGCGGCGAGACCATATTCCTCAAACTATTTGGGCAGTCAAACGGACGATTATCGGTTTGGCACGGAGATGTTTCATTGTCAATAAATTTATCCTGTTTTAAAAGTGAATTGTCACACAAAATCTCAAGACCATTTTTTTTTGTTTCACCGTTTCCTGTGATGGGACACCAAATTAATCGTTGGAGATATCTTAACGGAAACAGTTTTTCCAACGTGTGACCCGTAAGCAAGCCTATTTAGCATTTGTAAAAATTCAAATGCAATGGGACGTCTGAAGGTAAATTTGTGAAAAAGCGAGCGAACTTGTACACAGAAATATTTTCAGGGTCTGAAGAGAAACTCAGCATTTTGTGCTTCGCGATAGCCCCTGCTAGTTTTGGATTAGTCAAAATAACTTCACATGTGCGGCAACGTTATCAATGCTACAACTTTTAGGTTAGAGAAAACTTTAGCGTCAGCACTTTCGAAACGTAGTGTTAACAAGATAAACATTTAAAAGTTTTACCTTTTGTGGAATCAGTAAAATAAACATTATATAAAGGTTGTTCAGGCATATCTTTCTTTTCCGCATGCTTTTCGAAGAAGCTTTTCCGCAAGCTTCAAGGATGTTCTGGAAACTATCCCTGAATTGGATCAAACATACTTGTCGCAGGATTCATTTTGGCTTGAGGACGCGCAATCACGACCTACTAGGAAGAGTGAACTGACATCTTCATTTGAGATAGATGCAACCTGATTAATTTTATTTATCATTCGAAATTCGTTTAGTTCATTTCTATATTACGTACGGTCATATAAATGAAGAATAAGCTTCTCACCAGGCGCTTTTGGTATTCAAAAATTGATGCGCTGCTCTGTTCCATTTTCTTAGAAGATAGACAATGTAATCAGCAAACCCCTCCTATGTTGCCATTAAGCAAGAGATTTATCCGCATTTCGCAAGTAAATAGATGCTACAAATTGAAGGTCAGATTGAATGAACGTTAATTACGTTTATGTTTACTAGGAAACGGCAAATGAAATGCCGGAAGCTAAAAAATATCTGGACAACGTTAATGAATGAAGGAAAGAAAATACATGAACGAATGAAAACGTTTATAATGGGTTGTTGTTGTTGAAATGCCTATTTCGACATACAGTTTTATAAATGACAAAGATTGTCATTCTTTATTAGTAAGATGATTTTAAATTAACTGTTTCTTAAAACTGTTAGGCCCTTTTAATAACTTTGTATACACTTTTCAATGTAGCACTACGGGACAAAATTGGAATGTATCGGTGTTTTTCAGCTAAGTGTTTTCAGCAAGCACAACTTACATGAAAGCGGGAAACTCGTTACTTCACTTCAAAGAACGTTTCCTAATGATGTATCTCGTATCAAAAGAATGATTAGTTTTTGAATAAAGTAAATCAGTTTCATTTATCAAACGAAATCTGTCTTTCTTTCGTTCATCGAACACAACAACACAACAAGGACATACATGCATACGGATTATTGGCCGAAGTAGCTTCTTCGCAGGTTCCTATGACGATCGGGTGATGACTTCTACGATTCATTTGGTTGAAACAACGTCCTCACGGAGTTCCCTTCTTGCCTGAGTACAGGCAATCCATGTCCAGTTGGAGGAGCGAGGCAGGGACCAATCGCCAAGTCACAGGAAAGTAAAAGTTCAAAAAGACCATGGTTCTGTAAAAGTTCAAAAAAATACACAAACGATCGATATCAAATCTGAATTCAAAAAAACAATACCAAGTGTCACAAGTTTGATGAAACATAGTTTGTATTCTAGGCATTGTCAATCAAATGTCAAAAGTATTGGATAAATGCAAAGTTATGGGCTTACTCAGTCATAATATGTATTCATTTTTTCAAAAGAAAGAGTAAATTGACGCTAGTTATTAACCATTAGGAAAATATGTGATGTAATTTGTTTTTATGGATAACTTAAATTTCTGGAATTCCATCCGCGGGCGGTGATACGTGATCTACAAGGGCATGAAAAAGGATAAAAAACCCACCAAAAATTGGAATTACCAGCGTTGATCGTTTAAAAATGTATGTAAGTGTATTAAATAGAAAAATAGAAGTTTGGAAATCAATCATCAGACATTATGATTGCTAATCCAACAAACGTTTTCATGACTTTCTCAATTATAGTTTGTATCGTTGTTTCCGTTATCAAATTCCCACGTGACATCGCATATAAACAGGTGTTTGGCAGACAATTCTCTTTTAGGCCAAGTAATTCATACTTGAAATTGTGTTTATTCAAAATACGAGGCTAACAGCGTCACAAAAACAATAATCACATCAGATGTGGGGGATAACCCTCAGTCACCAGTTTCTTCAGTATAGCCCACATCCCTTCAGCTTCGACGACAAGATCGTATCGAGCACGCTGTCCAGAACAAATTGTACCTGCAATTACTCAGTATGTCTGTTAAAGTTGCTATTGTTTTTCGAACCCCAGCTACAATAATTATTTGTTACCTGTCCCGTGTCGGTGGCACATGTGAGGTGGCAATAAATGCTTTTGTCAGGGTTGCTGTTTGTTTCGTTGAATTTTCGTTCAATATACTTCGATCCCTCATCGAAAGTCTCCTGGCCTGAAATTTACCAAGTGTTGGAAACAGAGCACGATTACCGTTGTAATTGGGAAAAGCCACTCGCAAAGACTTTCCTTTGCCTATCTTCTGTTCGAAAAGATCTTTCTTGTTCAAGAACAAGATTACAGAAGTGCTGACAAAAAATCGGTTGTTTATCACTTGTTTGAACAGTTGCAACGACTCTTGCATTCGGTTCTGAAAAAAACCACCTGTCTATTAAAAAACCCAAAGCTATTACCGTAAGATTGTCTTCTTCCAAAACTTGATCGTACTCACTGAGGGCAGCTACGTAGATAATTGCTTTTGCGTCATCAAAGCAATGGATCCATTTCTTTCGCTGAGATCGTTGCCCTCCAACGTCAAACACTCTAAAAAGAATGTAGTTGCACTATGGGTGGTCTCTTACCTCCACGTCTTTTCCTTCATCTTGAAAGTGACTTCAATAACACCCTGGGTGGCCACCCTCATCCTAAGGATATCCTCCTGGGTGGGAATATAGTCCGATGCATATATCCTGTCCACACTGTCGAAAAAACTAAAATAGAGTTGGTAATGTTTAGTAATCCTCTGTCACAAAACACTTGCCCTTTAAAGTAGGCATGAGATCTGCGGTCTATGAGCAATACATAGCAAAACAATAATGAAGCCAAAACGGAAAACACATAAATGAGTTCGAGTTTTCTTTCTGCACTAGGCATTAGAAATCACTGCAGCGTGGGTATGTATATTGTTTTTATAAGTTTGGATTTTGAAAACAAATTAATTGTTTTTGGCATTTTCTGAATAAATTGGCAATCGTTCTAAATGTAATCGACATCAGGAAGACAGCCAATCAAAGCCAAGTCAAGCATAATTGTTCCCAAGTGCTCAAATAAAATACGAAATATGAAAAAAGGCAATGATATTTTTTTGACCTACTAGTTCGGTAACAAACAAACCAAAGGCAACTTTCGCTGTTGCAATCTACTTACTATTTGGCAGAATCATGAAGGTAGAATTCGTCTTTGAGCTTGAAAGCCTGCTGAACACCTGCGTCCGCCCACAGAGATTTAATGGCTCTGAAACAATCAACATGTAAAGATACAAAAAGCTTTCTAAATCAGACGTCCGCCTGAAAATTAATTGCTTTCTGGGAGTGTTGTTTGTGGAAAAGACAATTGACTACATTACAAAACGGTTAAACAACGGTTTGACCAAAACTTACGCATAAGTTTCTTCTGTAAGGGGCTGAGATTCTTGTTTGGCATCCAAAATCTTCGCAATGAGTCGATAGTGCATCTGAAAATTCATTAAATTGGTTTTGTTTCAGGGTATGAAACCTCATTTTCAGCGTTTTGAAATGGAATTTGAAGTTTAGCCATTCCGGATAGAAGAGCTCCCATCGACTGAATGACGTTTGCACAAACGCCGTGCTTTTTCTGTGTCTGTTCTTCTATCGTAAAGCCGTTGTCGTGAATAATTCTAAAACACAATTCAATTCATTTTGTTTTATTGCAACACCCACTTCATTTGTTTCAAAATTGTACTTTTTCCACTTTCCCCCGCACCTGAAAACGAAATTAGTATATGAGAAAGATCCAAATTCAAAGTCTTCGATTGAAGTTTGGGAAACTTACCCAAGAGTAAAAGTTTGATGACAAGTTCATCTGCCTTCTTGTCCTGCTCTAATTGAACGTTGATTTTTCTACTTCGCTTGGACATCTCGGCCGACGAAGAGTCGCAGTTTCCCATGTCCTACCTTCTGGTGAACCTTCAACCCAGAATCTGAATGAAAGGAGTTCTCGTTTGCTAAAGAACGGTCGTTGAGAAAAACAAAGGTTTGTGGTTTAACACATTACAATGGACATACAACTAGCGCAGATGAACGTAGCCACTGGAGTGACTGTTTGCATAGCAACCAAGATGACTAAAGTCAGATAAAAAGTGACAAACGGATTGTAAAAACACTCTTGATTCATTCATCAGTGGTTTTTCATTGCGACTTCCAAGTTTCACGCAAATCAGAGTGTTGATTAGATCGTCTAGAAGTGTTCCGCAATTGGCCTCTGAGGTCGCCGACGTGGAATGTTTGTCGAATGACAGCGGCCGGAAAATTGTCACTTACATAAAATTGTAGCCTCCGAATTAATCGCGTAAAGTTTGCCTTTCACAACGAGGGCTTTTAAGGATGGAAGTTTTTGTTTAAAAGGCGCTCATGCAAAAGACTGTTTTGCTGAAGTTTCATATTGATATGGGAAAATGGGGAATGGTTTTCACGAAGCTTATAGGGACTTCAAAAAAGGAAAAAGGGAAGTTACATAGAGCGCGGGAGGGTACCAAAGTTTGGCCGGGAACAGCTCTAGCTTGACCCAAGGAAAGACTTGTGCTAACGTTAGACCGCGAAGCGTCCCAAGGCGGAAGACGACGGATACGCCGCTTATCGTGAACTGGAGCGGCCGAAGGCCTCCGATCCCAAACGTAAAGACCCGTAGTAGGAAATGTGGGTAGGGGGTTGACTTCTGGTATAATTAAAATTACATGTATGTGGTTTTGGGAATGTTTCTGCAAGTCAAAACAATGTTCTGCATATAACGTTAAAAAGCGATTTCTGAGCTGTTAACAATAAAATATTGTTTTGAAAAAAATTTAGAGCGAATTTTTAGGAATCACTTTTGAAGCAGGGTCGATTTCGATTGTTTTTTATTTAGAAGAAAAAATCGGGTCCCGGGATGTCGATGAACAATGAAGAAAACGCAGAGGAATATCCGAAGGCAGGTTTGGTTGCCCGGCGACGCATGGTAATCACCGCCGCCAGGTGGGCAGTGCTTTCGACGACGTCACTGTCCCACTCGGAATGAGAAACAGTCCTCCATTGTTTTGTTTGTGACTGTCTGCCGACGTGGGAATCGAAAACTGTGCCGGAAATGGGAGGAAATATCAGTCTCGGTACAGGAAATTGTCTCGGATTCGAAGGAAATTGCAAAGGATATAAACATTCCGGATAAAAGAGTAATTGATGATTATCAACGAATGGTGACAAATATTTTATTTTTGAAAATTACCTGCAGACAAAAACAAACTTTTATGTACTTTTCGAAAGAATTTATTTGAATTGGAATAAGGA
>LNBV01071063.1:0-11149 GCA_001513535.1 Oscheius sp. TEL-2014 | reverse complement strand
CTCTCTCTCTCTTTGTCTCTTTGTCTCTTTCTGTCTCTCTCCCTCTCTGTCCCACCCTCTTACCTTAATTCCATCGTCATAGTCGTGGTAGACCTTGAAGACAGGGTCGATCGGGGTCAGTTCAGCGGTGCCTCCCTTCAGCATGAACTCTCCGTTAGCATCGGTGTATCCTTGATCAAGAAGGTCATCCGGATCCGGTCCTATGTGATTATCTTAACTTGCCTAGACTCTGATACATACCACTGTCCTCTTCCCACAGCTTCACACGCACTTGGGCGGCGGGCTTTGATCCGCAGAGAAGCTTGCCTTTGACAGCAATCGACTGGTCCCTCACAGCCATTGTTACGCCGACAAGAAGAACTGCGACCACGCACAGCTTCGTCATCTGAAAAATGTTCTTGTGTAAGGTGAATGCCATTATAGGTCGGGTTGGAGGGTAGAGGACAAGTGTCTTCATCAAAACAGATTCGTCGCTATATGAGAGGGACATATAGCGGGGGAGTGATAATGTCTGTCAGTACGATAAGCGTCAATCAATGGCAAGATACATACAGTGGAAAACAATGAATCATTGGTTCAAAATAGGTTCAGGAAAACATTGACGCCATTTCCGGCTGTGTGATTCTTAAGGATCAAAATCAAGTATCAAAAACATTTTTCTTGTTCTATACTAAAACTCAAAGCTCCGCTGTGTTCTCGTTACTTATGTCACCCCTAGGTTGCTAAGAATTAAGCGGCCCTCTGCCGCATAGGGCCGCTTGGACCATGGCAATTTCTGGCCGCAAGTTGGTACCGCCCTCAATAGTATATTTTTTTGGTATATAAGTGTGCGACTCAATTTTTACATAACTTCTCGGAAGTATTCCTTTTCTATTGAATATTACGTGATGGTGTAAAATCCTTCTAAGCGTTTGTGACCTTTTATGTAACCAAAAAATCATAATCTTGTTTTGATTCAGGACAAGGTCGTTTGGGAATGTTTTCCTCATTTGTGTTTCATAAAGATGAAACACTTAGCTTTCAGTTATTACAAAGTTAGTTACAAAACACCAAAAAGCGTGCTAAATCGATTATTGTTTGCTTGTCTGAGCTTTGATTTGGACACTCATAAATGTAAATTGGATGCAACATGAATCCACATCATCGTTGACATTTTACAATGAGGGAACAAAAAGAAAAGATCCTCACAACCAAAATTGGCAGATAAACTTAGATTGCATTGGTAGAAAGTCGGAAACATAAAAGAAAATTTCGACATTTCGTATAGATTTCTTTTTATAAAAATCGACGCTAAAGGCAAAATCAGTAACTTTGAGGATGGGTTTCGAACTACTTTTTATAACTGCAGTTGCATATTGCAGTTATAAAAAGTAGATCATAGCTATAATAACTTATAGCTATGACCTTACTTGAACGTAGCGGTTAACCTTACAGTTCAGCGACAAGAATAACTGTGGTTTTTGAGCAGTGAATGACTACTGCGTGACCCTACTTGTCATGTTTGCCCTTCGTAACTTGACCGCTCTGTCTGCTCACGTTCTGTTTACTGTCCATTAGCCCATAAAATATCAATTCGTCCTGTGGGCCCGTGTCTTATCTCTGTTTACAGCACGCCTATCTTAGTCCGTAAATACTTCTTGCCCATTCTCCGCTCTGCCATTTTTAGGAATTGTACAATGCGGAAGGTGTGGTTCGTGTTACTTGTCGCCCTCATCGGTTTGACATCAGCCATGAGGGATCAATCCGTAGCTGTTAAGGTAGCTTTGGCTCCATCATTGTGAAACAAATTCTTTTAGGGAAAACTAATTTGTGGAGAGAAGCCTGCTGGCAATGTTAGGATCAAGCTGTGGGAGGAAGACACCGGTATATCGTTTCTAACACAAACTTCAATTTTCAACTTTAGGACCGGATCCGGATGACCTTCTCGATCAGGGATACACTAATGCAAATGGAGAGTTTATGCTTCAGGGAGGAACTGCCGAGTTGACCCCAATTGACCCTATCTTCAAAATTTACCATGACTGCGACGACGGCATTAAGGTATAGATTTTGAAACACTTTATTTATGAACTTTCAGCCCGGTTCCCGTAAAGTGAAACTCTACGTGCCTAAGTCTTACATTACCAACGGAAAGGTTGCTAAGAAGACGTTTGACTTTGGTAAATTTTACATAAATACATGTTTTAACATTTCTTATTTAGGTGTCCTGAACCTGGAAACCATCTTCCCCAAAGAAGAAAGGGAGCTGATTGTGTCTCGCTAAGCGAAGCAAAAATCGATGTTATAGACCATGAATATTCAATATCTTAACATGTTCATCTATATGTTTAAAACGAACACACAATCACTTTTCCGCAGAATCCGCGTGTATCATGCTTATTTGGATAGCATTTCTTGCATGTTTAACGTAAGTGCAAATATAAACAAGCTAAATTTTAGTTGTTCTCCCATCTAATGTTTATCTGCTTACCTTTGAAAGAAAAGTTTTATATAAAAAAAATGATGAAATTAACAATAATTTGCTTTGCGAAGCAATTTAGATGCCCGGTCTTTGACTGGTAGTCTAAATAAACAATACATATGTATTTTCTGTTCACGATTTCATGATTCTGTGCAACAAGGCCCAAGCATTTGTGTTTCAGGCAAGTTTGTATTAGTTGGATTCACAACACTGCCGAGTACTGCAAAAACCCGTACATTTATGAATGCAGCAAAATCAAGGATACTACAACATTTTTCGAAAACCAGCTTTTCGATGCGGACAAAATATTAAATGGGTACCTTAATTACACAAACGGTGACAATGTAAAGAGGCGCGAAGAAAAGTTTTCTTTAAAGAATAATCAGTTAAAAAGGAAACGCGGAACCAAAGAGTCTATTGAAAGCCGACTGTTGGAAAAGTAAGCCTTTTAAAAATTGGGGATAGAAATATTTGCAGATGCACAACAGAAACGAGTAACTTCATGACAAAATATTACTTACGCGTTATCGGAGAAGATGAAGCGAACTGTAGAAAGCAAGCAAATTTAATTGCTAAGAAACTTATGGAACCCGACGTTTGCTACTGTCTTTTCTTTTATATATTAGGTTTTTGCAGGTCGTAGAAGTTGAAAGAGCCTATAGGCAATTTCAAAATGTGGAGCAAAGTGAAAAGTTTTTCATGTATTTGAATTCCAATGAAGCAAATGAATTTGAACAAGCGCAAGGTTTAGCACAAAAGTGGTTCGACGAGTCCAAAAACTTTTTACTGCATCATTTTGAAGTGAGTTTTCATAAGATCTTCTTTATCTTGTTTCAACGCATCGTGTTTCACAATAAGGCTCAAAATGAAGATTTCCTTTGTAAACTTCCAGAGTTTCTAGATCTGAGCTTCAGTCGGTTCATATTATACATTTTGTGACAGCATATCTTCACGTAAATGATGTTTATTTTTAACATTAAGGCTTGCCCTTTAATGGGTCCTGTGACGTTAACCTCCTTGCAACATGTCCTTTTGCTTTTACCGCAACGGCTTGCAGCCCCATTAGCAACGATACGCGCACTTGTCACTCATACACGTTGCTTCCACTAACAACGTTAGCAAATCGGATACGTTTCCGAATTGCTTCGGAATTATAATGTGAAACTATTTAACTAACATCATAAAAACACCACAAATCAAAAAGGACATTCACTCATCAGCGGATTACAGTAACAGTGTTCAAGAATCCAATTTCCAAGTTTTACAAGTGCTGATATACCACCTAAACCCGGGGATGGAATGTATGTTACAATATTACAAAAATCCTAAGAACTTAGTAACCAAGGCCTCTTTCGGGCATACTCATAAAAAGTCTTTTGAGATTAATTCAAAATAGATTTCAGAAGCTGCCAATTCTGAAGCAATACAGGCAAGAAGCATATAAGCGGCTTTCTGAAGTTGCACTTCACAAGTGGAAATACGCCGATATTTCACAATTCTTCCACGAATTCGAAAAATTATACTTCGACAAATGCCTTAATTCTTAAGTTAAAAAACCAATTCAAACGGACTAGTTTGTTTCAGCACTTTGAATGAATTCGAAGAGGAAAGGGTGTTTTGTCACATGTGGGCTTTTGAAAACAGTTTTCAATATATGGTAAATATTTATTTTGAAAATGTTTAATAAATTCGTTCAGCGTTACGACCCAGAATTTGAAAACGATAAAATAACTCTCGGTTTGTTAGAGGATGGGCCCAAGCACAGAAATTCGTTTTATCGACCATCACTTAACACTGCTGTGATCTACCCCATCTACTACATCGGATTGGAAAATTGGGATTTGGTTGGAGAATTAGTGAGTTGTTTAGAGGACACTTTTATAAGATCTGTTTCAGATGGAGAATTTCGGTTTTGTCCTTTTCACGAACTCGTACATGCTATGCTATTGCTTATCCCAGTTGGTATGAACCAGAAGTTATCGAGTGTAATATTTTATTGGTTACAGAGTGATAATTGTATTAGTACTCACTCAACAAGATGTAGGAAAGTATTACCTTAACGACGAATTAGAAAACTATTACAAAAATCGAATTCTTAGTTATTGTGAAGAAGAAAAGGTCTTTTACGCAGAATTTTCTTTGTTATCCATTTTCAGGCAGAAAACAAAACATCTTCGAAAGGTCTGGAAACTCATTCACCATGGATGGTGAGAATCAACGGTGTCATAAGCCGATCAGAAAAGTTTCAGAAGAAATGCGGCTTTAAAGTAATTTAAAACATTTTTTAAAATCTTAATCTGTTTCAGTCTGACATCTGCTTTTAGTTGGCTATATGGACGCAAAATGCACATTTATTTAAACAAGGTTTTTGAGGGAGTCATGGTAGTTTTACAAACCTTAATGTTGTCTATACATGTATAAACATATTTGGGAAATGTTGTGTATTTGTGTATATATGTTGTGTATTTGAAACAATCTACTTTTGTTTCAAAAACGTTTGTTTATTTATATTTATATTGTTTCATCATTTTTGAAGTCATCCACAAAATAACTCTCAATGTCGGCGAAGCGTGAATCTTTACAAAAAGTTCAAAATAAAGACCTTAAAATCCGTAAAAGTGCATAAAAGTAAATTTCCAAGTAAGGTCAACTTTCACGTGTGGCTTTTCTTCACATCTGGAAGGAACAATGTTGTCCTTGAATAAAAAATTAAGATGTCTTTTTCTTTTGTTTACCCTATCTAACTTATTGAAAATATCAACCTTTAGTTCTTAGTATCGTGGAAGCTAATCCTATATGCAGACAGAATAGACATGCCAGAATGTTTGAGCTCTTCCTGCTAGTTTCAATAATAAATCGGAACCACATATCTGGAGTCATGTCCCTCCATGTTGGCTACAAGATTAACATTTGGCGTCAACAACTGAATCGAGAGAAGGATCGAAGAAGCGCTTGATGCATCAACCAAACTTATGAAACCTTATACAAGATATTTTGAAAACAGTTTGTATAAGACATCAAAAAAGCGTTTTAACAGTTCCCTGGAGCGATTTTAACAAACGAACTGATGTTTTTCGAAACAACATTCACTGATCTCTAACATGTTCTCATTAGCTACATAGTCTCTTAACCAAGTGCCTTGACGTTTGGTTTTTCTCACCAACATCAGTTCGTTTGTCATTATCTTAGTGCGCTACCAATTGGATGTCACGCACAGCTAAGTTGCAATGGTCAATTGCTAGAATCGCCAAGAGCAAAGCGTTTCTAATGAGATTAGGGTTTCTCATGATCTCTTGATGATGGCTGCTATATTAGGGATGTTCCTTGTTGCTACTGAAAGAAAACAGAAATCACAGAACATTTATCGCATTAGTGTCTACTTGTGATATGATACGTTAAAACTAGATAAATAGACGTTTGGGATACATCTGAAATTACAACAAAAACACAACCTACCACTTTGTGAAATCTTGGCATCTCATTGAATGAACTAGAAAAGCAGAATTAGAAACAACTGGTCAAATAAACTTCGTGAAACGTTGTAAGATAAGGTTTGTAACTGTTCGTTTACCTCTTTCATTGTGGTTGATGATGCCTTAGCCAGTGATAGCACCACAAGACAATAGATTTCTCTCAGTTTCATTTCAGTCCCCCTACATTCGCTCATTTGTCGTCGTGGGCAATCCCGAATTGTGCTTCTCTGGCCCGGGGGGCGGAGCGCAGTCAGTCACTCTTTGCCGGATGATGGTGGTCTGCCGTCTGCTGCGAGCTCTTTTGCTCCTAGTCGCTCTTCTGGCCCAATTCAACCACGCACAGGTCTACGATGAGGTAAGTCTACCTTAGTAGTCACGCGTTCTTCCGTGTAGCCATCTTACTTTTGACATCTGATTCTGAAGAAAACTCGTTTTCACGAAATACTTTCCCTTCTTTATCCCTCATCACTGGCTGCCTATGTTTAGAAACACCTGTAGGTGCTTGACTAACACCAGACGGAAGTGACCACTCAGTTGGTATTACCTTTTCTTTTATTAATGCAAACTGCACTGCGTGCAGTTGCAGCAAAGGAACATATAAACATCCATTCTTGGAAAGCAAGTATATAAGAACTGATATCTAGCTAGGCTACAATTGTAAAAGGACGTTGATTTTAGAGATTGGTCTCACACAAAACGATTCTGAATCATGAGACCACCTTGTCCTTTCAGAAATACAATCTTTTTGAAGTGATAGGAATTCGATCGTTCCGAAAACGACAGTATACATTTTACCTTCACTATTTCAATCAATATTGTAATTTCCTCTAGTTTTCTTAGATTCCGAAGAAACTTATGATCAAAACCTACCGTAATCTTTTTACCGCGGTTAAGCAACTGTTGTTTAGAAAAGTGGCCACCACAACCACGCAATCAGAGTTGCTTGACGACAGTCCGTGATTGCGGATGTCTCATTTAAACGCGCTCGCGCAGATTTTGGAGCTACTCTATGGAAAACACTTGTGTCTGCATCAGATGACAAAAAGTTCCGTCTTCGGATGCCAAATTTGCGTATCAAAGTTCCCAATACAACGCGGAAATGATGAGAATCACCAGAAAACTTTAGATGGCGCCATATGGCTTTCCCGTCAAACGGTCGGACTTCTTCATGGACGCTCCACAGTTCAAGGGTCTGCGAGGAATGCGAGGAAAACGCATGCCCTACATGAACCTAAAGGGATTGCGTGGAAAACGAAATCTATAGGTAAGTTTCTATAACCTTTTATAGAATCCTCGATTGAAAATCAATTAGCTGTCCTCTGAAACTATTAGCCCTGCGCATTGCGAACAGATGCCTTAGCTATGCACATTAGGAAATTAGGCGCTGCCAGCAACCGGATGGCCACGTCCGGGCAACAATGACGCCCGGAGTCAAAGTCAAACGTCATCTGCCGCGAAGTTCACTTGTTAACTCTACATCGAATTACGATCCCTTCGCACCCTGGAGAATTTCAAGAATGCGACAAATCACGCACCCACAGAATAAAAACAGCCGCGGGAGAAAGTTTGCGATTGAGGAAGGAAGTAACCATTTGTGATTTCAGCGGACTAGCTTACCAGAAGAACAAATCTACTCCCGAATGTTGTCATTTCGCCAAGAGATCTGGGTCCGTTATGGTGTTCAATTTGTAACAATAAATGAACTTGTGAACTTTTATTCTTGGTTGAACCAAACAAAGAGTGGAAAGGACCAGAGAGAGTTTTGGAAGGGGATGGAAAGAGTCTTCGGTGTATAAACAGAGGGCATCCTACTATTTACAATTTGATTTTGCAACAACAGTTATTTATACATCACAGGGTTGGAATTTTGAAATGGAAAATGGCTGATTTCCTGAAAACGTAGTTCAATTCAATCACAAGACAAGTTGAAGGATGAGTTGTGGGGAGTCATAGCTGGTGTGCTTGTGGTGCTGCAACAAATGTCGCATTCGTCAATCAGCTGTAGCAGTTCTTGTGGAGTGGGACCGGCCAAAGTCTGAAACTGGGTTCAACTGTTTCAACATTGTTGCTACTAACGTGTGCAGGGCAGGACGACGGTTTACTGGATAGATGCGAAGTCTTCAACTGTTCCCGGTCACCCTGACTTGGCCCAGAAAGGCAGATACTTGAAGGCGATCGCTGAGAATGAAATTGATCCAAGGCCGTAGACAAATCGAACATCTAAAGGACTCATGTTTGTTGCCGCAAAGTATATCTACCTGAACATTTCCAACACTTGTTCCGACAAAAAGGAATCGCCTGGGGCGGTTGCCCATGCGGCTGGAGCCTTCACATTCGTGCACTGTGAACGCAGAGATTGAAGCACCATCGACCGTCTTGATGGTGCAGATTCTGAAAATTTGAAGGTTACGGGATTGATATTAAAGTACACATAAATTCTTTTGCGATGCTTAGTCTTAAACTGATGGTTACGGCAGAGAAGTTAATAAGAAATGTTCTTGCGAGAATCGTTGTTGATTTAGAAAGTGTTCAGGAGTTATTGTTTCAGATTCCAATCATGCAAAGGTCGATTACACATTCTACTCAACAACTATGAAGTACAAAATTTAGAAAAGAATAAAATTTTTTACGATCTGCAGCTCGTATCCTTAAAATAAAATGGGTCAATTGTACAAAAAAAATTGTACAAAAAAGTGACTTTGATTATATAATCCCTTTTGAAACAATGTCCAGGCGCACTGTTGAATGAATATTCTCAAACACACTTGCACAAACCCCGCATTTTGTTTCGGAAAACAGGCGTAAATTCATTTACCATAAGTTTGTTTAATAAGTTTTTCAAGCTACGCTTCATAACCTTTTGAAAAGAATTTCAGCAGACTTGAACACCCTTTCGTTTGCCTAACACAAGCAGTTTTCCCACTTGCTCACTGACTCAGCCTTAACCCACGCCACTTCCTTCAAAGAGGATGAAAATTGCGCCCGGATGCTTCTTTCTTGCGCATAACGTCACAAGTTATTTTTAGTCCTTCTCGGTTGTCCCAAAATCAACTTTGTCCTCGGGCAAAAGAATTCCAAACAGCTACACAACAAACTACTAAATAAAGTAATAGTGGAAAAGGGATGTTTTACAAATCTCCGCTTTCACCTTGGACGAATTTGACCAATTAGATGTTCCGTTTTTAAAAAGAAAAGAAATAAAAAACCCCACCTATCGCCAGTTGATGCAAGTCGAATAAAAACTTGATTAGTTTCCGGTATCACCCGCTGCACGAACACCTGTTCTCCATCTTGATCTCCGAACGGGCCTGGAAATTGCAAATATAAGAAGTTAATTGATGTTTCCGACGCCTTCTCTTCAAGATTCGAGCAGTTTAATACCAAGAGCGTGAAAAATTGTCTGCAAAACTGTATATACCATTCCTATGACTCTGCTTTCAACTTAAATTTTGAAGTCAGCATTTTCGAAAACTTTGAAAGTCCACCATCACCCGGCACTCAAAAATGACATCAGCGCAAAAGTTTTCAAAATACATTTTAGGGCCACAAGAATGTAATGTAAACGTTTTCAGTTGAAGAATCTTGAAGTGACGGTTTCTTAAGCAGTTAAGATACAAAAAACACTAACCAACATCAGTATATTCCTGCTCCACACTGTCATCTGTAGAATCGAGAGATAGAACTTTAAACGAAGCGAAACTTGTGTTCCCCGGCTAAATTATGGTCATTGCTGTTTGCCATAAAAATAACCTGAGTGCTGATCATTCCGCGGAACCTCGTCACCGCCCACGTGCGCACGTGGTTGTATTCTGAGCAAACTAAATAAACCAATCACGTGTTATTGAAAAAATATTTCTTACCACTTATCAGATGATTGGTGTTCAATGCTACCCTGATTACAGGAGAATTGTGCACAGTGTAAGTTTGGAACAACTGAGGTCCATGACCAACGGTCTCCGGGTGTTGGACTATAACCCTCACTGCTCCAGATGAAGTGCCGTAGGCGATTTCGATCCAGTTGCCACAGACAGCTAAATTCGAAAAGTTAAAGAATAGAATTACGACTTACTTGTCTTAGGGGTTAGGTAAACGCTGATTGCTGTGATACAGTCTCCGTTTGGATCTCGGTAGAGCTCCGTCACAAGAAGATCATTGTCTTTCATCCTGAATGTTGAGTTCAAAGATAGAATGATTTCGATTTTTACCTTAGTGGGAACTTCTGCATGTCTATGTAATACATGGATCCATTGGTACATCCAAGCAATAGAGACGATCCAGCAGTATCGTGGCAGGAAATCGGTACAAGCTCTGAATTCTCAGAAGTTCAAGAAACTCGATTGTAATTTACCTTGAACTTGCCAATTCTGATTGACAGACTGCCAAATACCAACTTTTCCTGTTTTGCTCAAAGCAACCATTTGACTTCCGATAAAGAATAGTTTATCGATTGGCACACCCAGGGTGAAAGTTCCTAAATAAGGTAAATTCCAGTAAAGAAAGAAATATACCTCTTTTTGAAGCCGTTCCATCGTCACCTAGTCTCCACAAGTGCAAAGTGTCGTTTTCCAGAGCTAATGCCAGCATTTTATCCGAGTTCTGGAAGAAAAAAACAGTTTAAAAACAGATCAATTAAAAAATACCTGGGAACCAAATTTTGTGTTCAGAGCAACATGCTTCACAACAGCATCCATTTGAGTGGTATTGTAGATCTTCTGCCAACCAATGGACTCCTTCATTCTAAAAAAACATTTTTATTCTTAAAATGTGTCAAAATTCACCTGTACACACACCCGTGATAGGCATAAGCTACGACTATCGTATTATAATGAGCTTTGATTATTCGTACCCGAGAAGTATCAATATCCGTCAGTTGTGGCATTTCCTTTATGATTTTCTTGTTCTAAACGAAATATAAGAAAGATTTTTAGAAAAAACCAACCAAGGCGTGTGAGTCGTTAACGGTTACGTTTGAAAACAGCGAACTAACTACATTTTTTTCAGCTGAAAATCATCATTGGGATCGAAAATTTGAAAATTCATACTATTTTTTCGATTGAGAATTTTTGAATAACTGGCGACGGGGGTTGCTCTCTTTGACGCTGTTTCAGTAGTAGTCTGAAATTTGAAAATCAAAAACAAAAAAAAATTTAAATACCTTTTTACAATGAGCTGAAGCTGGAAGCCCCGCTGGGGGAATCAACCCGTGGAAGAATAC
>LNBV01070793.1:0-10794 GCA_001513535.1 Oscheius sp. TEL-2014 | reverse complement strand
GTTCAAATGATGTCCTTCCGTGTTTTTTATTTAAAACAAATTACTTAGACAAAACTGACGCCGATTTCCAAAACCCTCTATTTTGCACCTATTTCCCTATTGTTCGTGGGACAATTTCCAGAAACCAGTGCCAGAATGTCTAATGTTGTAATAAAAGAGCACAACCAGTTTTTAGAAAAGAAACGTTTTAGACATGTTACATTCTAGACAAAAAAGCAATTGTTCTAAAATGGCTTATTAGTGTACGCACGCATGATTTCTGTTTGAGTTGTAAGCACAGGGAAAACCATGTGATCAAAAGGACATTTTTAAATAGTAAAGCCAGTGATGACCCAAAGTAGACTTATTACTCAGATTCGATATTTTTAGTAGATAAATAAATTATCAGACCTAACGGAAAGCAATTGTTCTAAAATGGCGTATGAGTGTACGCATGCACTCTAACTCAAGCGGACAAAACTATCAAAACAGGAAAGCAAAGTTGATTGAAAGAAAATTGAGTTTATTCACGGATAAGGGATTACTGAAATTCGAAGTTGAAAGTAGGGGGAAATTTCTTTTAATGCTAGTTTTGATATTCATTTACTACAGAAAATGAACACATACTATAAAAATCTAAATCATTAAAACTAAGTTCTACGTCATCAAAACTGTTTTGCAAAGGAACCTGCTTAAATACTTCATTTCCTGGTTATAAGTTCATCTTTTGCTTTCTTAACTCTTGCTCTAAAACTTGTCTTGTGCTCAATAATGATCGCATTGGCCAAATTTGCCAATTGTACCATGAATTGACATTATAAAAATTAATGCCACTTGGTCAAAATATAATCTTTGCAAACATTCCGTGTACGAGGTTCTTTAAAGAACATAGAGTGGCATTATTGCACTGAAGATTTGCTCGAGGGAAGTTGACTTGCTTAAAAAGCGGGCTGTTTTCAGCTTTTTGTTTTGTCTAAATCACTAAACTTAGAAACATTTTGTGGATCGCGTTTAGACTAGACAGGAAGTTTCTGCAAATTTGCATTTGAGATAAAAAAAACAGGAACAAGATCAATGGGAACAAAGAAAAACTAGAAGAATGGTCAAAAATTCACATGAATCAGGGAGTTTAAGATCTAAGTTCCAATTCTTTTTTTCAATAATGAAATTCAAATTAAATGTGTCAATTTGGTTCAACTTAGATAGCAGGTTAATCAAATTTCGTGTTTAGTAAAGAAGCATGTAAAAATTGATATAATAGATGCAATGACTTTCAAACTACTACAACAACTCAGAGAAAATAACAGGTTATTCGAACCGGTTCTTAAACAAGATTTTGTTTTAAAGAAAAGTACTTCAAAATCCTTTGATCATTTTATGCTATAGTTCCAATGAATGATGGCCTTTGCCAGTTTTTCAAGCCATTTTCTATAAAGCCCATCAAATAAGGTGAATCAACAAGTACAGGAGAAAGTGATGCCGGTGCTTCGCGTTTGAAACCTTAGTAATAAGATTAAAACATGTTTTCGTTCTGATGCAATGTTTATTTGCCAGAGCAATTATTTTGTGTTTTTTGCTCTGCGGGCTGGCCCGGCACTCGAAACTTTAAACATAAGGCCAGTATATCGATACTCTTATGTTAACCTTTTTGATCTCTAACACCTCCGCTGCAGCAACATCATATGTGTTTCTTATAAAAGCCTTGCACTGCACATTACGGAGCACAAATCTACTTTTTCCGCGACCTCGACGTAGTTGCACTTTGCCAATGAACCCATGACTCTAAAGGCTTTCAGGTACTTAACCGTAAAATTAATGAGACGCTCTGCTGCGTCAATTGAGACATTCAACCGTTCAAAAGCGATTAAGAGGTATTCTTTCAAAGTCGAGTCTCAGCTTGTCACAGGGGAAAAGTGTTTAGAAAGAAGAAAACAAATTTACTTGCCTGGAAAGTAAGTGTGATGGGGATACTGCAGCCCTCCCTAATTAGATCTGGCTCCACTCCGTGAACTCTCTTCGTAGCCCTAGAGCCGGCCAAGAAGTTGGGGTCCTGGGGATTGGCCACCCAGGGAAGCGCGCTGTGCTGGGCAATCGGTCTAAAACCCATATTAGCTTTTCCTTAACTGAGTAACATACGTCATAGTGTTGGGAGATCCACGGGTCTTCCACACCTCATTAAGGTAGTCAACTGTGATCTTGTTGACCTAAATAAAAGTTTGAATAAACAGTTTTGTTTGAAAGACATTACTTGAGCAGGATCCATGTCAGGGACGATTCTGATGGAGAACTTGCCAACTACCTTTGAGGGGATAACGGTCTTTTCGCCCTTTCCAGAGAAGGCTCCCTCCACTCCGTGAACGGAGAGACTGAAATAAAAAAGTTTACATTTGTATTAAAGTTGATACCATTTGAATTTGAAAAAAAGAAAAGCACTAGGTGACCTTAACGTCCTGTTTTTCTAGTCTGTCTCTAAGTTCAAGTTTTCTTTGGCTCCCCTTAACCTCCTCCTGCCAACATGTGTTTCAAAGCGAGTTTGTATAGTTTTCCATTTTTTGTACTTCGAGGGTTGCAAAGATTTGTGTCGTATGAGAGATATGCAGATAACATTAGAAGTCAAATCGAACTAGTTAGTTTCTACGACAAGCCATTCACGAATTCCGTGAATTTTGCGAATTGAATTTTTGCAACTTATGTTTGATATTTTAGGTTCGAACAAGTGCAACGTTTTGTCTGTCTTACGGTAACCTAACTATAATTTCTTTAATCGATTGCAAATGATGGACAAGCAGCAAATGCCGCTGATTTAAATTCCATAGTTGATACTCGGGTCAAGTTTTTATGGAAAGTCATCTGTGAAAAAAAGTACATTTTATTCGAACAAAAAGTGATTCTAAATCAATTTTCCACACAGTTCTGAGAATATCTCACTATTAAATGAACCACAAATCAACTGACATCAACGCAAGGTTTTATTCCGTATCACTTTTTTCAAATGTCCTTATGATTGAAGTCTGACGAGATTGGTTGCCACACTTTCAAGCCCGAAAATTAAATTTGTTGTTAAGTTCAAACGTGACAAAATGCGTTTAACTAGTTCATTCTTGCAAACTCATTTTATGCAGATAGTGTACGAGGGCAGTGAAGCGATCAAGGGACCAATGGCTGATTGAATAGATTCTGCGTCACAGGAACTGTGACTTTGAACTTAATTAGTCTCGAATCACAAAGGGTCAATTGCAGTTAATCAAGTATGCAAACAGGGCATAAATTGAAACAAGTTTTGAAAAATTGCAAAATTTTGCATTAAAGGTAAAGTATGTCTTTTTTAAAGGCTACATTATTTTTCGAATTTTACTTTGGCCAATTAAAAGTTTCGGGAATTAACGCTTGAAACTATACGATGCGACATATTACAGTTCCAGTTGCATTGCATTGTTTTTACGTTTTTCGACTTGTTGTTCGCACGATGAAACTGAAGCGAAAAAAACAATCCGCCAGCTACACTTAAAACGCAGTTTTGCTGGCTTTTTGAGACATGCGAACGAACTTAAGCGAATTGATCTGATTTCTTCGATTTGCGGTTATCCTCGAACCATTCTTTTTTGTTACAAAGTCAAAACTATGTTGATCTAAGCCCTACCAAGGTTCCCTCCATCTGCGAACCAACAACGTCTTCTTGTCCTCAGTTGGCAGTTTCTTAGCCCCAACGCTCTTTCTAAACTCAGCAACGTCAAAGTCTATGGTTGCGTAGGCGTTATCCTCCTCTGTTGTCATTTTGGCAACTTGATCGTAGATTCCTGTAATCCGTATTTTGTGTCTGACATTTCCATCAAACGTACCAGGGATCTTAATGCGGTTTTCGACGGTTGTAAGCTGTGACATTATCCAAAATAGGTCTTGGAGGGGCTCGTGCCTGAAAACATACGATACACAACGCGTAACGACAGCTTATCATTTCTGTAATCCTGTTTTTCATCGGGGAACTTCTTTTTAAATGTGAAAAACTTACACGACACCGCCGTAAACTCCAGAGTGCAGGTCTTGAGCGATTCCTGTCACCTCGACGAAGAAGGAGCAAATACCTCTGGGGATCGGGTATTGAAAAACAGATGGAATTTCAAAAACCTGAGTCCATAGGTGAGGCAGGGCTTCTTGTTTCCAAGCCAGTAGCTGTCAGACACGCAGCTGAAAGTGACGTCAGAAAGGAAGCTGTCTTTTTTCTTCTTCAGAAGCTCTTCCAGTCCAACGGAGCCACTCTCTTCCATAGCTTCGAAGCAGAACTAAAAGTTAAAAACTATGCAAATATAATTTGGTCCAACTTTGATGTTAACGGGAATGTCGATCTTGTGCTTCTGGAGAAGAGAAATTCCATGGAGCCACGACAAAGCTGGTCCCTTGTCATCAGAAGAACCACGGCCGTAGAGCTTTCCATCCTTCTCAGTCAAGACAAAGGGGTCGGTGTTCCAGCCATCTTCCTTGGCTGCGGGTTGAACGTCTAAACCATACTGTGTAAATACACCTGTTAACATGGAATACCAAGATGTCCGTAGACAAGGAGGGTCTTCTTCTTGGGATCTTTACCAAGCACTCCGAGAATCACAGGAGGGAGTTGAACCTGAAATGTATCCGTGTTGTAGAAGAACGATTCTTGGGCTAATTGAAGATTTTAAGAGATTTCAAGGGTTCCTAGAAGCTTTCGAATCAGCAATTGTTGGTAGTTTCAATTTTGGTTAATTTTAATTAATAAATATTGGCCCCAAACAATAAAAGGGATAAGAGACTCGTTCTACCCTCTATATGTTAGGACCCATAAAATAGGAACGTTGGAACATTCATTGTCATTGTTGTATTTACACGGTTTATTTTTTTACCCTGCTTTGGAAAGAAAAAAACACATTTTGAACTCTTGCAAAAATTCTAATTTTAAACACATTAAAACACCAGAGTTGTCTCCCGCCTGTTTTGAAAATATTTTTAAATGATTTTCTGAAACACTTTTAAAAACATATTTCAGATACTAGGAAACCATTTCAATCCTCATTTGATTGTAAACAATTTTCAACTAGATTTTTAGAAAAGTGGGGTTTTTAAACGAGGGATCGAAAGAGGAAGCGTGTAAAACATCTTTTTTGTTTCCTAAGCTTTTTTAGCTTTTTGTGTTTTTATCCTTCGTTAGGTTTGATGTCTTTTGTAGTGCTAGAATGTGACTTCGAACAAAAGCATGTTTCCAAGGCCATTAAGTTTCTAGGAGATCAGAAATTCGAAGGCGATGTACAAAATACGTCATACTTTTTTCTAGGGATCTTATTTCTGAACAATTTTTTATCGTATAAGTGAGCCACTAATTAGAATTAATTTCTTAACATGAATGACCTTATAATTTAAAAGGGAAACTATGACGACATACATGAGCTTTTTTAGGATAACCCCTAAGGCATTTTAGGCGGATTGTTTTTGTACAAATTGAACTCGCTCTTACAAATGAGCTCACCATCAGATTGATAATTACCCCACGAAAGTCATTGTAATTTGTGATCCGTGTGCTTATACATATGTATTTGTAGTCAAATTGTAGTTTTCGAAGGAATCAGTGCAAGTGGATGTTTGGTCAGCTAAGCTGCAGTCTTTGCGTACTTGTCTGCAACGTAGGTTCATTTCCCCAGAATCGAATAATTTGATAAAAGTTCTCGTGACTTTTAAATTCGCTTGAGTCTACCTAGAAGCGAGAATTCGGTTGCCGATCTTTAAATGACACTACAAAATACGGTGTCAAGTATGTTGAACTTATTATCCAAATGGCTCTACTTCAATCTTTAAAGAATCAGTAGCATTGACACGCGTTATCGGGATTTGATAGGGGTTTTACAATCGCTGCTTCAGGGAGCGAATGCAGGAAAACAATTGTTCACCATAAACATGTTTCGAAAGTTACTTTGTAACCACAACACTACACATTGTCTCACTAAAGACTTCCACCTGAATTAATGTTTCTGCCAGTTCAGTGAGAATACGGGTAACATTTTCCCTCCATTTTAGTCAAACTTAAACTTACTGCTTCAAAAACATAGCCGAGCCTTTAAAGCAAGAGGGCCGATAAGCCCTCAACCACTTTTTACATCAGGACATCTCATCGAACTCGTCGGATACAAATGGTTTTAAAAAAAGTTAGTGCCGAAATTCTATATGGAAATTTTCCATTTAGGCTTATTTTTCAATGTGAATGATTTTTCTGTGTTTAAAAAAACTTTCCCACTTCAATGCGCGTTGGTGAAAGTATTACGGCACAGAAACAGCGGTTACTCGGTTAAGAATGTCTTCAAGCGATTCGGATGAAAACGTAAATCTCAACCTTGCACATCATTGGAGACGGAAACTCTTGGGTAGACCAAGTACTTGAATTTCATAAGACAGAAACGAGAGGTTTTTGTTGACTAGGCTGGCGTCTTAGTTTCTTTCTCTTAGTTTCAATTTGCCATCGAAGTGGCCTCACTTATGAAACGTTGTAATCTCTGGCAGGACAAAGATTACGGGCAACCCCCGTGGCCAACTTCAGGTGGGGTGATAAACGATGCTCCTACATTTTAGTTTTTAGTAAACAAAGTTTTTCAATCTCAGGCAAATGTTTGGCAGCAAAATGGTACAAACCTTCTTTCCTTCTAGAGTTTGCTCTCCCAACTCCTCCAACCAGGACTCGATTCCAAGCTTGTCCATGCGTTCCCTAAGTATCCATTGGTATGAAAAGAACTTAGGTTCTTACTTGGTCCAGTGAACCATACGGATGGTCTCCTGACGCTTGGCTGGGTCACCAGACACACTCTGGATGGCTACGGCTTCCTTGAGAATCTGCTTCCAGTTCTCTGCCTGGGCATCAACATCGCTGAATAATTAACTAGCAATGTGTTTTAAAAAGGATTCACCTGAATACTTTGTCGAGAACGTCCATCTCGGCTGAACTCGTCTGTGGAGTGGCTTATCGTGATGCGATAAACTGCGTGGTATCGGAGCAGTCGATGCCAATCACGCGTTCAGCCCAACTGGAAACCAAACAGCGTAAGCTGGCAACGAAAGTGTACAGGATCGGCTGAAAGTTTTTGAAGCGGTTGAATAATAAAACTAAAAACACAGTGAGGATGGTACTGGGGCGCCTATTTCGCAAAACGAGGGAGTAAACAGGCCGGAACACTGACAACAATTGCAAACATGTTATTCGGGTGCGCGGATTATGCAGACAGTCACATGACCTGTATCGGTGAATTGATTGAGTTGATCTGTTTAGGCAAATTTAGTGTGTTTACCTATACAGGTCCACTGTGTTTATTCAAAATTCGCTTGAAAGTTAGGTTTTTTAATAGTTTTACAATTGACGAGTAGAGATTCCAACGCATTCTCGTCAAACGCAAAATAAATGAAAAATTGTTTTTTTGTTGCTCTACTATTTTGCAAGTTGTACGGTTATGCAAAAACGTTTTGACCACGGCAGGATTCGAACCTGCAATCTTCTGCTCCGTAGGCAGACGCGTTATCCATTGCGCCACGCGGCCACGTTGATAAGCAGCTGCGTCCTGGCTGACACCACAGCGTGGCAAAACGGCGGTTCACGATGCAGCAATTAAAGTACTAGATGTATCAAGCGTATAAGTCAAAAGGCAAAAAGTAAGATTTTTAAGGCATAAGAAGTGAATAATGAATATGACTGCGAAGTAGGGCTAAAACGGAATTTTCTTTTCATCTTTTGCACTAAAAAAAGTAGAGATAGCAAATCGAAAAGAAAGAATTGGTATTTACTCGGCAGTGGAAGGCTAGACAATTTCAGAACGATTATTTGTTGCAAACATGTTATCGAAATCAATGTTTCGCACACATCACCCGTGGTTTCTGTGAGGAATCGTGAAAACGTCGTAATGTGGCTGACGTTCACAGAATAACGAAAAACACAAGTTTCAAATCCTTGTAGAATCATTTGTTTTATATTTTAAACATTGAGTTGCTTAACATTGGCTTGTCGTTGTTGTTGTGAAGAAAAAGACAACCGTTGTCCGTTTTGTTTTGGCGAAGGTTTGCGTTTGAACGAAAGATAAACAGCACCCAGAAGTCTACCCTCGGGGGTGACTCATATAAACATTCACCGAATTTTGTGCGATTTGCGGTTAGATAATGTATTTTGAATTTTTATATGATCGTTCGAGTAGGGGGGTCAACACGAGAGAAGACAAGGAATAATACAAATGCTGAACTTCACAATTTCCATGAAAATCGATAATTAGAATTGATGATTTTGAAGCATTTTAACGCACACAAACCTTGTTGTTAAATTTCGTTTCGTTATTCTTATCCACAGGAAGCGAGTACCACTAGTACCGTCCCAAGATTGATATTTGACTTGTGTTACCGTCTTACGATCTTCAGTGGTGGCTGATGATCTCGGTTGTTGATGCATTTGGAAATGATAAACACAATGTTTTACTTTTTGAACATAAATGCCATTCCCTTGTACTATATTTTGTTGTACAGTTGCCAATCGTAGCTTGATTGTGGATCAAAGTCTTAGGTTCCGTTATTATCTTTTGTTTCAATAACAAGAGTCTTTCTGTAAATTACTGCCAGTTTAACAGAATGAAATGATAAAGACTATAATCAGGATCAGTTCACCGTATCAGTTCGCTTTACGGATAATTTAGTTGGGTTCTAAGGAAAACCGGCGTAAAATTCTGTATGTGCACAACAATATGATACTTCTCGTCGTTATATCAGTAGGGGAATTACCCCGTTTACTGAAAAAAAAACTATTACTTGTATATATTTTGAAACTAGTGCCATTGCGATATCCCGCAAAAATGACGTGTAATAAAAGCTCAGTAATAAATATTTATTACCATTTTTCTGAAACAATAAATAAGTACAAAATCCAAGTTTTGACTTTACGTGCAAACAAGATGAGAGAAACACGTCCGTTGACCAATCACATAGGGGAAGAGAAGAATGACACTGGGCATTCGTCGCTTAGGCTCCGACGATGATGTTGTTGATGGGGATGTGGATGAGCTTGACAAAGAAGCCGATGAATCCCATGATGGCGAAGCCGATCGCCGTGGCCATGGCGATCTTCTGGTACTCTGAAAGAAAAATAAATAAATAAGGTTTGAAAAAATGCAGAAATGAATGCCAAAAATGTCTTTGTTATGCGTCACACTGTCATTTTATACTTTTAAAGAAACCTTTTAAAAGATTTTTCGGACGCGTTAGCCAGAATTAGGCAACTAATAATTGAAAAGTGCTCAATAATTATTTCAAAAGTTGTTGATGCATTAGAAATGTACATTAATTGTTGATCGCCATCACTACGAACTTTCTAATCTCCTGCGATCGGACCACCGAGGTCGCCAAGCGTTACTCGTAATACAAAATCGATAACGGGGGTCAGACCTAATGGTTTTGGTTGAAAACACGGTGCAGTTGTTGATGAGGAAGTTGTAAGCTTCAAAATCGCGAAGCCGTGTGTTTAACTAGGTAAGTAATAAAAAATTTCACTCTTATATGGAAAATAACTCTTTAAACTGGAAAAGACACGCCAAAACAGCAAAATCGTGTGTTTCTCAATTCTATGATTTGCAAGCAATTTAGCTGTCGATTTAGGAGGACAAAGGAAAAAAAGCCTCTAAAGAAAACCAAAAAAGAATTTTTAAAATTCTCACCTTTCCTGTCGGGCTTGGTGCACCTCTTGACGAGACGGATGGAGTCCTTGGAGAACTGGCGAGCGGGCTCGATCAGGGACTGGAACTGATCCATTTCTGTCTGAAAATTGAACTATGAAATATAAACTGAGATAAAAAAAAAAGAACAAGAGCAAGGAGAAGTTAACTGGGTGTTAAAATTGAACTAAATTTAGAAAGATATAGTTAACTGATAGTTTTATGACACTATCATTTGGTTTGGACCAGTAAAAATTGAAAACTACTCAAAGGGGTTTAATCGTTTCTAGCAATTTTTTTGTAAATGTTTAAGGGTATTTAATGGCTAAAATTTGTTAAAGATTTATGGGGATGTGATGCCCAGATGGGAGGTGATCCGACTGAACGGGGGAGAAGGATAGTCGTCGACAGAAAATACTTGTACAAGCCGAAACAGCGGCGTGGCCTCCCAATCCCCGCTGCTGTCAAAGTGCCAACGAGAGAGCGCACAACGCGCTGAGGGCGCAGGCAACTACAGTAATCGCACTGCAAACCGCATTGGCGCGCGTTTCAAATCCCCGGCCATTGCCGGCGACCGGCGGGGACGACCGGTTTCGGGCAAAACTCGATCTGTATCACGCAGTATGCACGGGCAAGAATTGAAATCACAGCGCGTTGTAATTAGTTTAGCGAGGCGTCTGTGTCGCAGCCGATCATCATATATGCAGTTTCTTTGAACGACTGAATCCGGCTCTACATGGGCTCTTTTCTACTCGCTTCCGGCTTTTCTGCCCTTTGTTTTCACTTTCTTCTCCTGCTGGTTTCGCAGCCATGCGCAGCCGATCTACCAACGGAACTCAATGCCTTCATGGACAAACTCTTCGAAAATGAGGAGTGTGAGTTCTTTTATAAATGCTTTCAACAAAAAACATAGAACGTAACCCCAGTTTTTTGAGTTCACTTTTTGTTGCTTTTGGGTTCAACATGGCTGCGAAGTGAACCCAAACGATTTCTAATTTTTCAAAGTCGTATCGCTTTGTAAATTCGAAATTTCGCTTTGTTTTCAGAAATCTAGGCTTTTATAAATCAGAGAATAAAAATGAAAAACGAACTGAAAAAAAATAAACAAATTTGAACGGATTTGCAG